>APFE030694805.1:10785-26242 GCA_000404065.3 Pinus taeda | reverse complement strand
AATAAGGCAAGTGGTTTCAAGTCTTGTCACTTCTCACAAGTCCCGGAATGGGTCCTCCAAGATGCAAGAGAGGGGTAACAGGGACGGTGACAAACGGTGACAAATTACTGTGTAACAGTCATATTACTTATAACTCATGCATATTGTATCTTATTGTGCATATGTTATTTGTATAACTTCAATCTGGGTAACTTTTACATTTAAATTGTCAAAGATGTAGAAGTTACATTACACTAGCTTAAATCCACACACAAATAAAATATCAGAAATATGGCAAGGGAATAAGTAAGCATTTTCACACTGGTTTAAAGTTTCCCCTTGGTTAGTGAAGAACCAATTCAATGCTATTTTTTCTGGAGTATTGAGTTATTAACCAAAGATAAAAGAAAAAAATGTTAGTCTCTTAAATGACTGAAAAAGGATATTTAGAATGTTATATAGAAGTTACATTTCAAGTAGCTATATCTACCCTGGCGTAACTATAATATTCCAACTCCATTTTTTATATAGAAGTTACATTTCATGTAGCTATAGAAGTTACATTTACGTGTTTTAGATAGAATTTACATTTTACATAGTTATATCTACCTTGACATAACTATCATATTCCAACTCCATTTTTTCACACTTTTCAAAATTTTAAAGGTTTGTCTATTTTAGTGTGATTATGCAATTAAAAAGTTGATAATGTTTAAGACATCTCCTCTTTGCAACATTTTGAATTCTTAAGTTGGATCTTGGGTATGTTTTTGGTACTACCATATATCATGTTTTAAGTAGATGGTGTTTTATAATTCACCCAAGAGACTTTAGGAGCAACCTTGAATTGCATGCTTGTTTCCATTACATCTAATATTTGCAACCTTTTCCACGTGAAGAACCCAATAACCCATGTTGAACATGAAGCAAGTACCTCGAAAATGGGGAATACCAGTTATTTATTTCCAGAGGGGGCTAGATCTAGAGAAGGCAATGACAACTATCATAAATGGATATTTTTGGGCTATATTTAATGAAATCCCACTAGAATTCGCTACTAAAGTAAATCAATTGATGAATTTGAAGGTAGTGTTGAATAGGTGTTGCAAGGTATCTCTATAAAACTATCTATCTACATGATTCTAATGCCATGATGATGGGACCCAGCCCACTTGGCAGCGCTTTACACTTTTATGTATGACGGCGATAGGTTATGTGGCGAACAAATATCTTTGTTCGCGGTTCTTTGTGATGGTGGTAGTTGGTGTAGTTAATGCGGGAATTAATTTTACAGTACTCTGCCTCGAAACACGCCTTAACCCTACCTTTCTCACATTCTCTCGATTGTTCTTTTGTATTTTTCTCTGCTGCGGTCGAGGGTTTGTTGGTCTCCGCAACGAAACTCTGTATGCGTTATGTTGTGGGTTTGTTGGCTCTGGATGCTGTCTGAGAACTTGAATCCGCCTCTGGTTAACCTGTTTGTTCGTTTTATGGCAATGTTGTTTGACTATGGAGGTTATTCGGCCTGGTTCCGTGGCTCGATTTCGGTAAGTGGCTCTGTTATTTCCCTGTTCCTTGTATGCGTAGGTTCCAGGTTATATTGCTTGCTTCTCGTTGTGGCTATTATGCCTGTTGGCTGTATTTATACTGTGGTTCTAGCTCAATTCCTTCATTGCTGTCAATGGCATTCACTGTATTTCTCTATATGTCTTCTGGTTCTCTGATGTCTCTGGTTCGAACTCCGTTTGGGTGTTATTTGTCTGTGGTTATCCACTTTCTCACAGGGCGGTTCTGTCTTGGTTGGAAGCACAGGGCTTCTCAGGCACGCGTCCTCAATTTAAAACAGTTAATGAAACCTGTCTATGCTTCAATATGGCTTTTTATCTGGTTCCGGGTCTAACCCAACTCGTTCCTTTGCTCCACAGTTGCTCGGTCTCGTTCAGGTTGTCATGCTATGGCGTTTGGCTGCGCTCTCTAGGTAAAACCCCTTTTGAAATTTTTGACATTCTTTAGGTATCCTTATTTCCCCTGAGTATTCTTTACGCCATACATTCTAATGCACTCGCATTTGTATTCTTGCAGGTCTTTGTTGGTGACCTAGGTGGCGTATCTTCCAACGCTGGGTTATTTGGTCGTTCTTTTCCTGGGTAGGCCTGAAACTTCAATCTTTGTTTGCAATTTCGTTTTCTACGGAAGACCCATCTCTTGGTCTAATCTCTTGGTCACTGTGTATGCTTGTCCGGCTGCAATTGGATTTTGGTCGCCTCTGTGTGAAATGTATAAAAACTTTGGGACCATTGGTCGTTTGTTTTGTTCAAACCCTAACGCAGGGTTTTGCTATTTTGCAAGGGTTTCCGACTTTCAGTCGTGTTCGACTCTGTTTATGTTTTAATAGTCTCTGTCCTATGTAATATTGTTTGGCTCTGCCAATAGGGCTGTAATTTCGGTTCTTTGATATTTGAAAATGAGACCCGATAGGACTGTAAGTTCGGTTCTTTGATATTTGGAATGAGACTTGAAAATATAAAAGAGATTGTAAAGTTTTTGGTTACTTCTGTGTATTCGGATGCTGGATTGTCGTTCGTCCTTTTATGTATTGGAACGTTGGAAAAGTTTGTAAACGTTTCTATGGGGATTCTCTGTCGTTGTTTCCTGAATATCGTGAACTGGAACTGTCGCTCAACCGCGTGTAAGAATGAATTTATGATTGGTAATTCAATCACTATGAATTCATTGTGATTCTGTCTATCTTCTTGGTATTTGACTGTGACTCATGTTTGCACAATTGCCATAACAAATCAATGAATAGTAAATGATACAGTAATTTGATAGATAATGAAAACGTAAATGTACTTAAGAAATCACTTGTACAGATTGTCTAGATGGACAATGGCTTTTTGTTTTGAATGCTCTGTTTATTTCTATTTCCTTTTTTCTTAATTAGCTCAACTCTCCTCTCCTGAACTGAACCCCATTTTGTTACATTTGTTTTGACTTTATAGCCCTCTGTTTTTCAGTTGATGCTTACAGTTAATTTAACTATTACAAAATATAGTTACAGAATTTCTACCTCTGTCAATAACTACATCCATTCAGTATTCCAAGACTTGTAGGAACAGTTGGTTGTTATTTCCCTAATTACATGGACTACTCTCTAATTAATCAATTGAAGCTACAGTAATCCTAACTGAAAATAAAAGAGGTATCTAATTTTACTAACTTTGTAAAATAAAATTAAAGAAAAATTATTCCCATAAAAATTTGATAGTTCAATCGATCACTAGCTTTTGAACCTGGTTGGAGTTCTTTCTGCCCAATTACGGTGAGCTGGATGCTCCTGCATCACATGAGATGAAGTCTCAATAACACTATTGTGTAGTGATGGGTTCTAGATGTAGATAGTTTTCTCATGTCCTACAAGTAAATCGTATCATTATATTTCTATGAAATATTGGAATGTGTTCAAAGTTTGTCTCATTATATTTCTATGAAATCTTGAAATGTGTTCAAAGTTTGTCTCATTATATTTCTATGAAATCTCAGAATGTGTTCAAAGTTTGTCTCAGATAAGGAAATATGTATGTACTCTTGAATTTATCTATGTTGTAATAAGATGAAGAATAAAGTTGTCATTGCAAATAATTGGGATCTACCATGTAAGTTTACTTTACTACATGAAATTCTTGATTTGTTACATCCCAACTAGTTAAGGTTGAATTTATTTTTGTTGTAATGAGATTAAGAATAATGTTTTCATTTTAATCACTGAAATCCACCATGTAATATTTATTCACTACATGAAATTATTTGTTTGTTAGAGCCCAACTTATTAGGATTATGAAGAGTCCTCTTTCATGACAATATTTATGAATTCTCTATTATTGCTCAAAGAATTACATATTACAGAAAGGTGGAAAATAAATGAGATGCAACTGAATGGTTTATGTTTTAAAATGTGTGGAGGGAGTATACAATCATTTTCAGTTGCATTCAAATATTTTGGAGCACCCACTAAAGTGCTTCATTTTCCTCCTAGTTAATTCAATTTCTATTATCCCAATGCTTCTAGGAGTCCTTCTCCAAAGTGATCTATTAACTATCTTGGAGGGAAATGGATTGCTTGATTGGAAACCACAGATTACAATTTGATTAGGAACAAGGGATTAGAAAGATTCATATTCTTCAATATATTCCACAATTTAAAAGCATATCGAACGATTTTCTTTATGTTTAATTGATATGCCAATCACTCAATTATTTGTTAGGATTTTTAGACCTTTTTCAATGATTTCTTTTCTAAAAGTTATGTTCTCAATTGAAGAAAAGGTGAAAATGATGCAATGGAAGGATTTTATGTTTTAGTGCCTAACAATGTCTTGCTAATGTGAAGGGCTTGGTATTTTCTTGACTCAAGATTAGTTGCATTTGACTTCCTAGCATTTCTTTTAATTTCATTTTTGTTATGTTTATATTGCTATCCTTGAAGTTGGTGACTACTGTGTGTGTAATAGGAAGTATTAATTACTAATCACTCTTAAAGGTGATATTGATGGATGACTAATTTTAAATGTCCCTACTTGGCACTTTAGTATTACATGATCATGCAAAGAAATTATTAATCAATATTAAAGGGAATATTATTATCATGCAATGTTTCTTGGCTTGTCATATAATACTACATTTTGGCCCCCAATAATATACTTGAGGCGACTTTTTGGTTGTTACTTGTGGAGCTTCCCTTTGGCTTAGAAAAAAATCGAGGATAAATGTCCATTTTATTGGCATTGAACATCATCAAAGAGGAATTCACCAAAAGCAGTAGAGGGCATGGGAACAATTGGTACAATGAGAGAATAACCGCTAGAGAAACACCGAGGCACCATAATTTCTTGTGCATTTAGATTCCTTCAAAATTAACTAGTCACAAAAAGTACCTTTTTCTGAATATTTTCATTTATACATAAATACTAAAAATGCAATTTCAGACTAATTATTCAAACCAATAATTATCAAATAGTCATAATTTATAATTAAATAGTGTAATATGATTAATATTATAGGACACAATTATAGGGTTTGACTGTGAGGGGCATTGTGACAATACATGTACACTTCTCATTATATTAGGCAATCATCTCTCAGAGTGTGATCTCCATGCAACGAAATGTACTCCTAGAGGCCATTGTGGGATTGAAATTTTTTCTTTCAGTGGACAAGTGCTGATATATTTTCTTAGGCCTTAGTATTTTTCTTCCCTAAGGTTTTGACACTACTCACAGCTAACACCTTCATTCAACCAAGTGAGGTGCTCATCTTGGAAAGTTGAATCATTTTGTCTCCATATTCTAATATGGTGTTGAATCAATCTCATGATCCTAAAAACATATGTCATAATAGCGAGGAACTTTTACTATGGGCAAAAAAATATCCAAATTTAAGGAACATGACTCTTTTAGAACAAGCAATAAGGATATTTTTTTCACTGATTTCTTTTTCCATTTGTTTTCACAAGTTATATATTGCCTAACATTTTTAACATGTAACATATTTGTATTGAAAAATCTTGTGTTGTGGCCAAAATTGATCATTATCACCGTAGGAAATTCAAGAAGCCATTGAAATAGGTAAACACCCTAACAAGCTTAACCACGATGATGGTTGGAAAATTAGTGATAATTGGATTCCTACTCTCACCTCTGATTCCACCTTCTCCTAAATGTTCCCTTCCCTCTTATCGCTAGACTTGACCTCCAAGGTTTTCCTTTTAGTATATCAGCCCTAAAAAAATTAAGAAAATTTAATAAAATAATTAAGAATAAATTAAAAAAAAATATTAATTTCTATTTTAATCATTTTAATTTCTAATCTAATAAAATCTAGTTTAATTTAATCTAATCTTCAATCTTATATTCAATTCTAAGATTAAATATTTATAAATTAATTATTATATCATAATAATATAATAAAGGTTTTAGCATTTAATCTTTGCAAACTTATTTACAAAATATCAGTGATTATAAAATTAATAATAATAAAAAATTAGAATCCTCAATTTGAAACAAATTAAAGGATTAAATTTTTTTATTCAATGTAAACATTAAATTCATGTTTGAAAATAATAATAAAAATTAAGTTATTGTGCATAATAATAAATTAGTTTATAATCATTATTAGTCATTAGGTATTAATTACTATTTATTTTTATTTTTAATCATTCAATTATAAGTAAAAATAAAGACAATTCATACATCTTATTACCAAAATAAAAAATGTAAATCATTAATATTACAGTTTAATCATATAATTAATAAAAATAATAAACTATACAGAAAAATTAATTATTAGTATAACACTCAATTGATATTAGGTAGTGAAATTTAATAGTTATTTTTTAATCATTGAATAAAAACCAAAAAATACATTTCTCAAAAAAAATTAATGATCTTAAAGAAAGAAAACTAGATATTAAATTAAAAATTAAAAACTAAGTCTAAAATTATTAACAAAATATTAAAAATAAATTAATTATAACTAAAAATGAATTATATCATTATCAAACATGTTGGTTGATATTCATTCCCATCCTAACCCTAGCCTTATTTATTACCCTATTGTGTTCTGACTTATTCACTCATGGATCTAATCATGATGATGAACCACAAAGGTTGGTTCGAAACGTCGATTACAACAAACATGAATGCGATGACTCCAGAAGATAACACCTCACAAGAAAGGGATTATCAGCTACCCTAATCCTGTCTATGTGAAACTTGAATTTAAATATTGACAATGCCTTTGACAAAATGTGAGCATCTTGCTCCTCCTTGGGAATGTACTCTAACAACATAATTCACCTCAATACACAATCTTTGAGATGATGATAACGGATATCAATATGCTTGGACCAATCATGAAAAAATGGATTTTTAGAGTGTTTGATACAACTCTGATTATCGTAGTAAATCACAGTTGGATCCATCCACTTAACAAATAAGCCAACCAGGATCTTCCTCATCCAGATGGCCTCACATGCTTCCTGACTCGTATCCATGTACTATGCCTCTGCTGAACTAAGTGCAATCAATCTCTATTTCTTGATGTTCCAAGAAACTATCACTGATCCAATACTGAAGTTCCCTCCTGATGTGCTCTCACTACCCAATCTTCATTAATGAAACCTTGAATCTCCCCTCCCTCTATCTGTCTTTACCATAATCCATACTGAGAAGTGCCCCTAAGGTATCTTAACTAATCCAGGAGGATCTTGTCAGTTCAGTGTCAAATGGAAATGTTGTAATATAGGGAACTAACCATGCAAAGGTCCTAACTGTGTTGGGTTCTTGTGAACACAGTCTTCATTGTAGCATTGGGTGGTAACCACACAATTTGGAGGCCATGTAACTAGCAACAGTCAGCATTAACCACATCGGAACTGCAACATAGAGCTGTCACACGCAATAAAGTTTACGCAACTGTTTTTCGGAACTTTCAGAGATGACCGCATGGGTGGCAGCCATCAGTTAGACCACAGTTGGTCACATGCCAACGGGTAAAAAAGTTTCAAACTATCAGTAGACCATCAGCAAGATTTTTTATCCTAAGGTTTATTTTGGGTTTTGTTGTTGGGTTTTGTTTTAAATTAATTCGAAGACCATGTAACCTCTTGCCTAAGTGTCACAAGGTGACAAGACCGAGATATTATACATTCAATGTAGCACATACATGCCTATCTTAGCCTGAGGGAGTTCGAGTGAACCTTAGGAGAGTATATTCATCCTTATGGTTATGTAAAAGGCCTTGGAGATATTTTGAGACTTGTTGCAAATGATGAGCTAGAGAGGTAGTTCTTGTTTTCAGTGTCTCTTGGCCATCCGAAGACGGAATTAGGAATTGAGACAGGCGTTGGAAAGATAGGAGAGATAGATTTATATTGATAGAGACCATAGGTGCCTACGAGCACATTCAGTCTGCTGTTTTTTCTGTGTAAATATTTCCTTGGATCAATCCTTAATAAAACAGTTGCCCATCTTGAAAGTAGATCCAAGGATGTAGTCCATCAGGGATGAACTCTGTAATCAATGTTTGTTGTCTTCTATCTTTGTTCTTGCTAAAAATTTATGTTTAATTATTCTTCTTCATTTCTCGATTAAGTCTTAAATCAACTGCTTTCCTTCAGTCTTCCACACAAAGCACTTAAGTTAAAAATCAATTCATTGTTGGCAAATATTCAATTCTAATTCAGTTTTAATTATGATCAATATCTGATCATATAATTTGGTATCAGAGCAGGTTGTGTTTTCTAGAATTTGTTCCAATGAATGTTAACTAGGTCAAGGTCACGACGTGGAGAAGGAACACTTGAGGAGTTCGATCCAAAAATTGGAAAGTGAAAATTCGCTCATCGACCGACAATGACAGGATCCGATGCAGGTGAAACTCCTGAAGGGAAGGTCATGGATTAGGAATAGTTTTAGCAAATGTTTTTGAGCATGCAGAAAATGTTAGGAGAACTCTATGAAGATACAAAGGCAAGAGATGCAGCTTCTTCTTCAAAGACATCGAAGAGGGACAAGGGAAAAGGCAAGGCTGATAAACCTCCTTCTCCTCCATCATCTCCATCATCATCATCTTCTTCTTCTTCTTCCAGTTCAGATTCTGAAACAGAAAAGAAACCTAGGAAATCATCTCCTTTGAAACTTGATGTAAAATTTGAGCTACCTATTTACGATGGTGAAATGAATCCTAAAAAGTTAGATAACTAGATTAAGCAGTTAGAAATGTATTGTCGTATTCAGAACATTTCTAATGAAAAAACAAAAATTCAATTAGCTACACCAGAATGGGGGGAACAAATTTAATATGGTGGGAAACTAAAACTCAAATAGATGTAAAGTGAAAAGGAAAATTCATCTCTTCATGGTCTAAGTTTTTAAAAGCTCTCAGAAAACAATTATATCCTTTAGGGTACATGCAACAAGATGTTACTGATTGGTAGCATTTGAGGCAAGGTAAAGGAAAAAATGTTCAGGAGTTTACTCAGGAGTTCAAAAAGAAAGCTTTGGCTCTTAGTATTCCATTGGATGCACGTGAAACTTTATTAAAGTACATCGGAAATTTACATTCATATTTACAGCATACATTATTGATGTTTAATCTTGATGACTTTGATGAAGTGTGTGTTCAGGCCATACATATTGAATCAGGTGGTAGACCATTCAATTTTTCACAAAACCATCAAAACAGTTGGAAATCAAGGATTCCAAAGACAACAAGAGGAAGAGAAACTTGAAGGGAAAGAGATTAGCAACAACTCAGAAGGAAAGTGAAAGACCTACTTGTACTCATTGCCATAGGATCAGACATGATGAATCCAAATGTTGGAAACTTCACCGGGAACTTAGACCAAAGAATTTCCAGAAGAAGAAAGGTGCAAAGAAGGCTAATGCAGAAATCCAACAATATCTAGGCTCCGACTCAGGTGATGAAAGGAAGATAACCACAATGGTTTCGGTAGGTAAATCTTTTCACAATGGTTCAAGTTCTAGTACTTCTGCATCTTCTTCAAACATAAATCATCTGAATGAGGATAAAAGGGTTGAATTATTTCATATAAGGATAACTTCTAATAACAATAAAATATCTGAAGATTTAGTTAAGAAATTGGGTTTGGAGACACAAAATCATCCAAGACCATACCCACTAGGTTGGCTAAATAAAGAGACTCAGATTAATGTCACAAAGCAATGTCGTTTAAATTTTCCCATCACAACTAATTACATTGATGAAGTGGATTTAGATGGGATTCCAGTAGACATATGTGTAGTGGTGCTAGGAATTCCTTATCTCTATGATCGTGATGCAGTGTTTAATAGGAAAGAGCATAAATATCACCTTAAGAAAGATACGATTGAATATATTGTCAGGGCACATAAACTCAAATCACACTTGGATTTAGTTTTAGTTAATTAGATGAAGTGATTAATAAGTTCAAGCAAAAGATATGTACTCATGGTTGTAAAATAATGTCATAAGGATCAACATGATGCTTTTATAGGTTGTGAATCTCAGTTTAAAGATAGATTGGTTAAAGTGGTAGATTATTTTCAAAGTCTATTTAAAGAACCAAAACATCTTACTCCTAAGCGAGAAATACAACATGAGATACAATTGATATTTGGTGCCTCCTTCCTAACATCAGAATGTATCGCAAGTCAGTTATAGAGAATGAAGAAATAAAGAAACAATTCTAACAGTTGATTGAAAAAGTTTTCATTCGACCTAGTTCATCTCCATGTGGATCACCCATAATTTTGGTTCCTAAGAAAGATGGGACATGGAGAATGTGTGTCGACTTTAGGGCCTTAAACAACTGAAAAATGTTGTTTATTTCACTAAGTTGGATTTACGAAGTGGGTATCATCAAATTCACATTGCAGAAAATGACATCTGGAAAACTGCATTTAAAACTAGGCAGGGACTATTTGAATGGTTAGTTATGCCTTTTGGTTTGTGTAATGCACTAGAAACTTTCATGCTGGCTATGAATGATGTATTCTGTCCATACATTGGTAAATTTGTCATAGTCTACTTAGATGATATTATGATTTTCAGTTTAAGTATGGAAGAGCATGTTAAACAAATTTTTTTAAGTGTTGCATAGGGAAAATTTCTACCTTAAACTTCCAAATTTGAGTTTGGGAAAACTTCACTCAATTATCTTGGTTACATAGTTGGAAGTGGAAGTTTGAAAATAGATACAGCGAAAATTGATGTGATTTTTAGGTGGCCAAAACCACATAATGTGGATGAAGTTAGAAGTTTTATAGGTGCAATTCAGTATTGGAGGAAATTTATTGCTCAGTTTTCTTTGATTGCATCACCGTTACATGTTTAACAAGTTCTAAAGTTCCCTTTTAGTGGGGAGGAAAACAACAAAAATATTTTGATACACTTGAGCAAAAAATTGTCATAGCACCAATATTAGCTTTACCAAATCTTCAACAACCATTTGAAATTGAAACAAATGCTAGTGGTTATGCAATGTGTGCAATCTTACTTCAAAAAGGGAAACCAATTTGTTTTCATTTTGAAACTTTTTCTACGACATTAAAGAATTATCCGACATATGATAAAGAACTCTTTGCTTTGGTTGAAAGTGTTAAGAAATGAAAACATTATTTAATGGTAAGGAAACAATGATTCACACATATCATCAGTCGCTTCAGTACCTTCAGTCTGAAACTAAGTTACAAAAATCTCGTCATTACATATGGATTGGATTTCTTCAGAAATTTCACTTAGTAATTAAGTACAAGAAAGGTGTCATAAATAAAGTAACTGATATGTTGTCTAGACCATATTTGAATGCTTTAGTAGTACTTCAGAATAGTTCTTTAAAACTTGAAAGTTATATAGAACAATATAGTACAGATTTTGATTTCAAAGATATTTATGAATCACTAACTCATGGTACTCAGGCAGGAGAAGTCAATTATCATATTCATGACAGGTTGTTATATCATCTGGGTAAGTTTTGCATACCACAAACAAAAAGGATGCATGTTATTCAGGAAGCAAATTCTTCTCACATTTCAGGACATTTTGGTGTAAGCAAGACAATGGCACAAATTCAAAGGTATTGTTACAATTGTATGTATGAAACAATTGTTAAATACATTAAAGGATGTGTGATGTGTTCGACTAGCAAGCCAAGCAATCGAAAGATCATTTTGTACATGCCACTTTGAGTTCCTTTGCGACCATGGGACAACATTTCCTTGGACTTTGTTGGATGACTTCTGATGTCCAGGATAGGACATGATTACTTGTATGTTGCGGTTGATAGATTCAACAAGATGTGCATTCCATGCAAAAAGCAAGTGACTGTTGAACAGACTGCAAAGATGTTCTTCGAACAGGTATGGGTTCATTTTGGGTTACCTACTTCCATTATTTCTGATCGAGACACTCATTTTGCAGGAGAGTTTTGGTCTAGTTTGTGGGGACTCATGAAAACAAAGTTGAAGAAGATCACAATTTTTCATCCACAGAACAGCGGACAGACAAAAGTGGTGAACAAGATAGTCATACATATTCTCTGAGGTTACTATAGTAAATATCCTAAGTTGTGGGATGAATCTTTACCTTATGTGCAGCATTCTTACAATCGAGCCTTACATTCTTTGACTAATAAATCGCAATTTGAAACATGTTTTGGGTATCTACCAAACTCACCAATGGATTTCATGTTTGGTGAATTGGATAAAGTGGGTGAACATGATGATGCAAACAAAGCAACTCAGTTCATTCAACGGATACAACAAATACATGAAGCAATTCGGGATCAGTTAGAGAAGAGTGACTCCAAGTACAAAATGCACCATGACAAGCATTGAGTCGATCATCAATTTCAAGTCGGTGATCAGGTATGGTTGATATCAGTAAAGATAGGTTGAAAGGTGAAGGTAAAAAATTGAAACCCATAAATTATGGTCCTTTCAAGATTATGGAAATGACTGGAAATAATGCATTCTGAATATATATTCCTCCTTAAATGCAATTTATTCAATTGTAAATGTGGATCATGGATCCCAACGAAGATACACATATTCTTACTATTGATGATTTGGCACCTGAATATATGAATGAGTTGCAGGAAGGTACCATCTTGGACAGGAAGGTTCAATATTCAAGGTGTGGAAATGTTGAATATCTTTGAGTGGGACTCAAGGGCATGAATCTGAGTAAGGTAAGGTGGATGGAGATCAGAAGAGTGAGGGAGATGTACCCTCACTTGATATCTGATTAAATCAAACTTTTGTGGTCCAAAATCTTTCAAGTGGAGAGGATTGATACAAGAGGATCTTGTCAGTTTAGTGTCAAATGCAAATGTTGTAATACAGGGAACTAACCATGTGGAGGTCCTAACTGCATTGGGTTCTTGTGAACATGATATTCACTGTAGCATCGGGTGGTAACCACGCAGTTTGGAGGCCACGTAACTGATATGATATTCACCCTATGAGTGACATCAATTAAAGATTTATTAAACAAAGGTATTACAGACTCATGTGCTGGTGTGTGTTCTGTGTTGTTTAAGCAATGGATCGATCAGATTTCCAACACACAGACATTTTAATGGAAAGACAGTAGAGAAATAGAGTAATCAAACACAAAGACACAAGAACTTTAATAAGGAGTTCACCCTATTCTCCAGGGCTGCATCTCCAATCCAACTTTCAGTAGTGGCGTTGTTTTATTGTGCCTTTAAGCAGAGAATTACAATACAGGGACTCAATGTGAGTTCTCCTGAAGTAGGTTTTCTTGGCAGGGTGGTTCTTGGATTCCCCAAGCCACTTGAGTACACAGACTTCTTCTTCCTACTAGCTTTGTGACCTTCTGTTCTATAGTGGCTAGAGCCCAATGTGGTGCTCAGCCCGGATAGATCCTTTATGGGATGGCTTGAACCTCTCAAGCTCTCTCGTGCTCCATGCTGCCGTTGGTCAGCTCGGCCCTCTGTCCTCTTTCTGCCTTTGCTTTACTATCTCCTTTCTCTATGTATTCCGTCCTCCTCTCAGGATTGTGCTCTCTCTGTCTTCTTCTTTCGTCTCTCGGACTGTTTTCCAACTTGACTGCCTGTGTATCCTTTTCGTTGTTCATGGCTTTTAGCCATTCGTTCCAATGCATGTTCGGTTCCTCTTCCGCCTCTGTCGATTCACCTTCTGCAGCTATGCTTGGAGTTCCCTATTTGGCGTCAGCATGAATGCTCAGGGAGTGGCCACTTGTCCTCCTATAAATGGCTCCAGTCTACTTCATCGGTTCGTTTCTTCAGTTACATCGTGGATGAAGTCTTTCCTCCACTGTGGCGGTCAAACAGATTACAAATATTTACAAATCGCGCCATATTCCTTCGTCAATTTCGCTTCCTTCATTAGGCACAATCTCATTCATCCGATCTAGGGCCTCCAGATCCGACGCCATACGCATGTCTCGTGCGATTGACTTGCCCAACCGATAACACGCGATCAATGGCGGTTTTCTCTCACCTCTGCTTGCCCCACGTCAATCGTTGAGTGGGATCATTCCGCTTCCATCCAAAACCACTTATCGTTTGAGGGTGCCCTGATCAATACCACTGGTTTTCCAGACCACAGGTCCCACCTTTGTACGTTTAGCGCTTTTTTTTTGCCTTTTCCACCCACGGTTCTCCGATTCACCATGTGTCTGTGTGCTCGAAGCTCCTCCATTTCGGCCCTGTTTGCCTAGCTGCACTAATCGCGCATCAAAATCCACCTCCTTTCCCAATCTAGGGCTCCCAGGGGCTACTTTCACCTCCTGTGCAGTCTCTATGGGCCTCGGTCAGCGCGCTTTGACCAAGGTCCTCGTCATTCCATGCTGGCTGCCATTGCCATTAGTTCAGGGGTGTTTTTTATCATGGTTCTGAATTCTTAGAGATTTGTCCCAACCTGATACAGTCATGGTTCTTTGACAGTCTTTTATGATCCAATTCGAATCATGGCCTTCCTAGTGAAAAAGCTTTTGGACCACCAAAAGCTGGTTTTCTTTCAAGCATCAACTAAGTGAGGATACTGTTGTCTCACTTGTCCAATCTCAATCCACTTTTCACTACTCGGCTTCGAACCTTTAAGTCCAATTCTGAGGTACTCAACATCTCCTCTGCACGTTGTCCTCACCTTCCTGTCCAAGACAGTGTCTTCCTGCAATTCATTAAGATATTCAAGTAGCAAGTCATCAATAGAAGGTAATTGACTTTGCTCTTCAGGATCCTTAATCGTTGAAGGTTCAAACAATCTCAAGCAATCTATATTTACGATTGAGTATGTTATCACTCAGGTTGTTCCCTTTGACTCCTAAGGGAATACGGCCGAGGTAACCACAAACCAAGCTTTGGACTGCAGGTCCTAGCCTACCAGCAGTCAGAGAGGGCTCTCTCTTTGGGATTTAGCTTTGTTTAAGGGATGATTTTAGGCTAGTTATGATGCACATGGGTTTTGTTTGAGTTTGGTGGGATGGTGATCTCAGACAGAACTGGGATGCAAGTGTATAACTGTTTTTTCCATTGGGCAATGGAGTCACTGCAAGTGTAATTACTGAAAGAGTTTCTTGGTGAAAAGGTAGTACCATAGAGCAGGATAGGAACGCTAGGAACAACTTTCAAATTTGGTAATGATGGAACAAAGTCAGGGAATGAAAGGAAATCAAGAATCTCTCACTATACTGACAGAGGGAAAATGGATGAATATTGTGCAGGAGTAATTAAGAATTCCTAAATAGGATTCAAAATGAGAGAACCAGTGCAAACATGAGCAGTTAAGAATTCATGTTTATGACTAATCCCGAAGAAAACATAATAAATAACAGAGATTGAACATAAGGTGCATTCAAACAAATCTTATGCTATTCTTCTTCTCTGTTACCAAGATCATGAAACATAGATGAGATTTACAAAATAGAAAAC
>APFE030694805.1:0-10695 GCA_000404065.3 Pinus taeda | reverse complement strand
TATAACTTATTGTTCCATAGCATGACACAGGAATTCTGTAGCAAGTCCCAGAACATCCAATCCACCTTCAGATCATTCAGACACAGTGAACTTCAACAGCCATTTGTATTAACAAAGTCTGATATGTTATAACGCAGTTCATAAAGAAGAAATCATCAACCAACCCACCAACCAACCCTTATTACATTGTTCAGGGCTGTATTTATAGGCAAAATATCTGCAAAAATAGATCTGATAGAAGATCTGAGGAAATAACTGCAATTAACCTAACTTCTCTTGCAAGTAATGTAAAAAATATCTATCTAATGCTGCGCTGGGGGCAGCTGTTTCAAAAAATAAGGTTGTGTCCTTTACTGTTATGCGATGGCCATTTATCATAACTGCGCATTGGTCTCTGCTCCACTGCTCTTGAGTGGCTTTGATGTGAATTAACTGTGATCTGAGAGTCTTAAGTGGCTTCAATGCTTTCTTTGACTTTGATGGAGGATTTTAATGTTCACCTGCTTTGATATTATCGATCTGATACTCTTTTCCACTTCACTGATACTTTTTTAATTGAATCTGGGCTTTATCTTTCCTCTGATACTCTTTAACACTTGAATAGGGACTCTCTTTCTCTGTTGATCCTCTTTAAACTGCTAAATCGCCCTTTTTATCTCTTTACGGCAAAAATAACTGTTGTGAACCATGCGCTGGACTGAGGCTTTCCATTTTGGCCCTTTTTTCTTAGCAATGCGCAATTAGTGCTAAGTGTTGATCGCGCATCAAAAATTGCCCTTGTTTTTCATTCCGGGCTTCCTAAGCTGCGATTTCACCTTTCGCGCTTTTTTTCCTCGACGGTGACGTCAGCATGACGTCAGCGGTGGGACCCAGTACAGCGGATGACATCAGCGAGGTGACATGGATGATGAAATCATCAAAACATGGTGGCAGGGTGATGACGTTAGCGGGTGACATGGAACAGGTACAGCACAGTGGCAGGCGACGTGGCGGCATCGTCATGCGATGATGTAGGCAAGCAGGGAGGGCGGTAAGCGGTTTGCATCCGACCGCTTTTGGTACGGGAGTGGTATGTGTCAGGGGCGGCATGATGCAATAGGCGGCTAACAACTGTCCCAGTGTACGACGGTGAAACTGTTGACCATCGGGTACTATCGTACCACTACGAAGGGGCGCCCGATATTCATTGGGGCCGTCGGACTGGGAGGGCTGATCCTACTGTGGACGGGTGGGCAACATGATCGAGGTTTACTGGAAAAGTGCGCCCGATAATCATTAATTATTTGCGGCTTCGTGTGGATTTTGGACTTTAGGTTAAAGATTAATGTGTTTTGGCGCGGGAGTATAGTTATTCATTCAACCAAGTGTTTAAATGAAATCTATAATAATATGTATGCGCGGAGGGTAATGGTATGGTTTTATGTGTGGGGGGGGTTTAATATGGTTATTTATTTAACCAGAAGTTAAATAAATCCCAAGGCTAATGGACGTGGAGGGCTAACAATGGGTCGCAAATGGACCTAGTGTTTCCTGACTTTAGTATTTGGCTATAGTTTCCATGGGGAGGAATATTTAGTGTTTTTTGGGGTTTTTATATAGTTTCTTGTAGAATAGGGGGAGGGGAAATTATTTAGGGAGCTAGATAATAGGGTTAGATGTTGATATGGAATAAAAAGGAAATGGATGTATGCTAAGTTTATAGAATGGAAACTTAAGCATAGGGAAATGAATGGATTGTGTAAAGATTAATTTTAAACAAGAAATGTAGCTTCTTTCACTAAGTCAACTCAGATGTCAACTTGGTTTTTAACAAGCATGGAGTGAAAATGGGTTTTTTGGGCAGATCCCAAGGTCCATAAGGGGATGTTAGTGAATGATTTTGGAAATAAGAGATGCCTTGCTTGATAAGATCAAAATGAAAAAGTTCCTCAAAACTGTGATCTGGATAAATATAACACTTGAAAACATGAAATGGATCACATAGCTTGATTTCTACAACCACAAAACTACTTACCCAGCCTACTTTACCTAGCATTTTTTCTTCTTTTGGTTTGGGTGCACTTGAACTAGTAAACCCAGCTTTTCAACTTTTTTCTTTTTTGCTGGCCTCCTATCTACATCTATACTTATTTCATCCAGGGGCTTAGATTAGGCTATTGAGCACCCTTGCTTTTCTACCTATCTAAGAATCTACCAAGATTAAGCTGTTTGGACAGATAATGATTCTCTATATTCTACACTAGGAAATTGAAACCTAGGGAGACCAAGATTAAGCTGTTTGGACCTCCCTTTAACTAAAAAATTTTCAAAAATGGAATAACTCATCAAAATTAGAATACAGCAGAGGCACTTAGACTAGCACACTCTTATGGACACTTCTTTGGCCTCATTAGCAAATATGGATTGCAGCATGCAAAGTATGACATATTTGGTATGTAGAAATGTCGATCATGAAAGATGAATATCTGCTATGAGCAAGAGGCTAACAGTGGCTCCACTTGGGGATGGCTTTTCCTTGCAAAAGGTCAAGAACAGCAGGTCAGAATGCCTTAATCTTTAGTTGTTGTTGTACTATGAAAACTTCCGTTTGCTGGCTGCTTTATTTATGAACATGACAGTAGACTTGAAGAGCTTAGGGCCTTCACTTCGGGCTTCAACTGCAGCAAGCTTGCTATCCAAACAGAAAACTGAAATCCTACCTACCTACTCTAATCAACACTTACTTTGTTGTTAGGTGAAATCAAATAGCCAGTGCAGCCATTTAAGCATTATAAACATTGGTGAGGTTGTTGTTTGTGCTTGGTGGTGGTAAAAATGGATATCTTGCCATCAGGTATAACTTTGTTAACTTTTGAGAAGATCAGAAAATTGCTGACCTTCTTTGTTGAAACAAGAAACTATACAAAAGGGTCCCGCAACATATATATACAATTGCTGGGTTGAATTGAAGAACTGTACAAAAGTTTGGGATCACTATCATGCCTTGGAAACTCGATATCATCAACATTTTGATATTGAGGCAGACAGCCTGCTAATGGAGAAGAGAACTTCTTTACTTCATCATACACCTTGTCAGCACATGAATCATATAAAACATGAACTGATATTTGTAATTTATTACAAACAGGCTCATATGGCCCTTGACTGATCTGCGCAGGCTGCTCCTCTTCTTCTTCGAAAAACTCAAATGGCTGAACACAAAGAGGCAGGGGATCCACTTGGATCACTTGGTCACAAACAGCTGCTTTCGAATCTTCCTCAATCTGATATTCGATGGCTCTTTGGGGCTACAAAAGCAGAGGAAATATATTTTGAACAATGATTTGGGCTTCCTCCAGATGATCAATATCAACACTTGCTGATACTTGCTTATTAACTACATGATAGTTCTCCTTAATAAATTGAAAAGAATCAACACAGAAAGGTAAAGTTCCTTCGCTGAAATCAAAATTTTTTGCGCTTTCCTCATTTACTTCATAGCTGATATAGGCATGTTGATCATTGATTTTAGGCTGCTGATCCTAAACTGCGCTTTCTGCCAAAATAGGCTCTGACTCCTCTGCAACGCTGATTTGGTCATTAGGCTCATAATCATCATCATACTCATCATATTTTGGCAAGCAGTTGAAAGAAGAGAAGCTGTTATATTCATATAGTATATCAGGAGATTGCTCCTTCACATCTGGGTGTATGAATATGTCATCTGTTTTGTGGCAGGTTTGTTCATGAATAACATTACTTTCCTCTTGCACAATAGATGTGTTCTTGCACTCTAAACATTCAACTTTCATTGTGATCATTTCCTCTGACTTTTGTAAAAAACCATGAAGTTTTTCTTCTTTCTCTGCTTTGCGCCATTCCTGTCTCATCTTTAGATTTGCCTCCACATCCATAGCTATGTCCTGCATCTATTTCAAAGTGGACGAGCATCTTTCTCTTAAACAGAACTCGATTTCTGGATCAAAAGCTCTTGGATACTGCAATAGAGCTAAATTAGGGGGAGGTCTAATATTCAAAGGCATATAATGATAAACTTGATTGAATCGATCAGAAAATTGCTGAACAGATTCATTTAGACGTATTTCTAGCTGATTATATTCTTCAATGAGCAAGAGGAAATTAAGTTTGATCATCCATCTATCAAGGAAGAGCTTGGAAAACTGTTGAAGGTTAGAGATGCTAGCCTCAGGCGATGCTTTAAACCAAGTCCTAAATTTGCTTTGCAAAGAAAGGGCAAACAGCCTAATACTAACATCCTCGTCCTCCACTTAAAATATATTAAGATAGTCTTCAAAAGCTTGGATATGCTTTTGCGCAGTAATACCATTCTCTCCATCAAATCTTGGGAGATACTCAGGATGATTTTTGGGCAGAGGATTAAGCACGGGAGGCAAAACAAGAGGCTTATATCTGTCAGGAACCTTACGAGGCATGGGATTATGTACAGGAATTGGCTAAATGGGCTCGATATGAACAAGGATAGAATGATTGGCTTTGACATTTGTTTCCTCCTTTGCTTTATGATGATTTTTAGCAGCATTTAAAGGTTGTTGTTCTAATCTGCAAGGAGGTTTTTCAACAACATTTTCAAAAGGAAAATCATAAAAATCTAATTTAAAATCGTTTTTAAAATACAATATACACAGCAAAATTTTATGGAAGAGAAAGAACATGACCTCTTGGATCGTAATCTAGGTCAAAAGCCTGATTTGCTCATATATTTCTCTTGGGTTCATTTCTCCAACAAAGTCTTTATTATGAGGATTATGTGGAGTCGCCAGATGGATGAATCAACTTTGAAGGGTCTGATCTCTGTCCACCAACACAGATCAGAACTAAATATGCAATAAGAAACAAGATATTTTGAGATTTTTTGAGATTTTTTGATTTTTTGGGATTTTTCAAAACAAATTTAAGACTTATTCAAAAGTCAAACTGATCAAAAATGGGGATTTATAGTGATGAACAGATAATTGTCCCCAGTGGAGTCGCCATTATGTTATCACTCAGGTTGTTCCCTTTGAATCCTAAGGGAATACGGCCGAGGTAACCATAAACGAAGCTTTGGACTGCAGGTCCTAGCCTACCAGCAGTCAGAGAGGGTCTCTCTTTGGGATTTAGCTTTGTTTAAGGGATGATTTTAGGGTAGATATGATGCACATGGGTTTTGTTTGAATTTGGTGGGATGGTGATCTCAGACAGAACTGGGATGCAAGTGTATAACTGTTTTTTCCATTGGGCAATGGAGTCACTGCAAGTGTAATTACTGAAAGAGTTTCTTGGTGAAAAGGTAGTACCATAGAGAAGGATAGGAAGGCTAGGAACAACTTTCAAATTTGGTAATGATGGAATGAAGTCAGGGAATGAAAGGCAATCAAGAATCTCTCACTATACTGACAGAGGGAAAATGGATGAATATTGTGGAGGAGTAATTAAGAATTCCTAAACAGTATTCAAAATGAGAGAACCAGTGCAAACATGAGCAGTTAAGAATTCATGTTTATGACTAATCCTGAAGAAAACATAATAAATAACAGAGATTGAACATAAGGTGCATTCAAACAAATCTTATGCTATTCTTCTTCTCTGTTACCAAGATCATGAAACATAGATGAGATTTACAAAATAGAAAACATAAGACACGGTTTAGTATAACTTATTGTTCCATAGCATGACACAGGAATTCTGTAGCAAGTCCCAGAACATCCAATCCACCTTCAGATCATTCAGACACAGTGAACTTCAACAGCCATTTGTATTAACAAAGTCTGATATGTTATAACGCAGTTCATAAAGAAGAAATCATCAACCAACCCACCAACCAACCCTTATTACATTGTTCAGGGCTGTATTTATAGGCAAAATATCTGCAAAAATAGATCTGAGGAAATAACTGCAATTAACCTAACTTCTCTTGCAAGTAATGTAAAAAATATCTATCTAATGTTGCGCTGGGGGCAGCTGTTTCAGAAAATGAGGCTATGTGTCCTTTGTTGTTATGCGCTGGCCATTTATCATAACTACGCATTGGTCTCTGCTCCACTGCTCTTAAGTGGCTTTGATGTGAATTAACTGTGATCTGAGAGCCTTAAGTGGCTTCACCACTTTCTTTGACTTTGATGGAGGATTTTAATGTTCACCTGCTTTGATATTGTTGATCTGATACTCTTTTCCGCTTCACTGATACTTTTTTAATTGAATCTGGGCTTTATCTTTCCTCTGATACTCTTTAACACTTGAATCGGGACTCTCTTTCTCTGTTGATCCTCTTTAAACTGCTAAATCACCCTTTTTATCTCTTTACAGTGAAAATAGCTGTTGTGAACCATGCGCTGGACTGAGGCTTTCCATTTTGGCCCTTTTTTCTTAGCGATGCATGATTAGTGCTAAGCGCTAATCGCGCATCAAAAACTACCCCTGTTTTTCATTCCGGGCTTCCTAAGCTGCGATTTCGCCTTTCGTGCTTTTTTTCCTCGGCAGTGATGTCAGCATGACGTTAGTGGTGGGACCCAGTACAGTAGATGACGTCAGACAGGTGATGTCAGCGGGGTGACGTGGCGGGGTGATGTGGATGATGACATCATCATGACATGGTGGCAGGGTGATGACATCAGCGGGTGACATGGCGCAGGTACAACACAGTGGCAGGAGACATGGCAGCATCGCCATGCGGTGACGTAGGCAAGCGGGGAGGGTGGTAAGCGGTTTGCGTCGGACCGCTTTTGGTACGGGAGTGGTATGTGTCAAGGGTGGCCCGATGCAATAGGCAGCCGACAGTTGTCCCAGTGTACGACGGTGAAACCGTCAACCATCGGGTACTATCGTACTGCTACGAAGGGGCGCCTGATATTCATTAGGGTCATCGGATTTGGGAGGGTTGATCTTATGGTGGATGGGTGGGCAACATGATTGGGGTTTAGTGGAAAAGCGCACCCGATAATTGTTAATTATTTGCGGCTTCGGGTGGGTTTTAGACTTTAGGTTAAAGATTAATGTGTTTTGGCGCGGGAGTATAGTTATTCGTTCAACTAAGTGTTTAAACGAAATCTATAATAATATGTATGCGCGGAGGATAAAGGTATAATTTTATGTGTGGGGGGGGGTTTAAAATGGTTATTTATTTAACCAGAAGTTAAATAAATCCCAAGGCTAATGGATGCGGAGGGCTAACAATGGGTCCCAAATGGACCTAGTGTTTCCCGACTTTAGTATTTGGCTATAGTTGCCATGGGGAGGAATATTTAGTGTTTTTTGGGGGTTTTATATAGTTTCTTGTAGAATAGGGGGAGGGGAAATGATTTAGGGAGCTAGATAATAGGGTTAGATGTTGATATGGAATAAAAAGGAAATGGATGTATGCTAAGTTTATAGAATGGAAACTTAAACATAGGGAAATGAATGGCTTGTGTAAAGATTAATTTTACACAAGAAATGTGGCTTATTTCACTAAGTCAACTCAGATGTCAACTTGGTTTTTAACAAGGATGGAGTGAAAATGGGATTTTTGGGTAGATCCCAAGGTCCATGAGGGGTTGTTAGTGAATGATTTGGGAAATAAGAAGAAGGGGGAGTTAGAGATGCCTTGCTTGATAAGATCAAAATGAAAAAGTGCCTCAAAACTATGATCTGGATAAATATAACACTTGAAAACATGAAATGGATCACATAGCTTGATTTCTACAACCACGAAACTACTTACCCAGCCTACTTTACCTAGCATTTTTTCTTATTTTGGTTTGGGTGCACTTGAACTAGTAAACCCAGCTTTTCAACTTTTTTCTTTTTTACTGGCCTCCTATCTACATCTATACTTATTTCATCCAGGGGCTCAGATTAGGCTGTTGAGCACCCTTTCTTCTCTACATATCTAAGAATCTACCAAGATTAAGTTGTTTAGACAGATAATGATTCTCTATATTCTACAACAGGAAACTGAAACCTAGGGAGACCAAGATTAAGCTGTTTGGACCTCCCTTTAACTGAAAATTCTTCAAAAATGGAATAACTCATCAAAATTGGAATACAGCAGAGGCACTTAGACTATCACACTCTTATGGACACTTCTTTGGCCTCAGCAGCAAATATGGAACATTGCAACATGCAAAGTATGACATATTTGGTATGTAGAAATGTCGATCATGAAAGATGAATACTTGCTATGAGCAGGAGGATAACAGATTAGATGTGCATGTAAGTAGGTAGATCAAAGCAAAAATAATTTTCACCAATCTTCTCAAGTATCCTAAAAGGTCCATACCTGATAGGCTTTAGCATTTTACCTTCAACTTGCATCCTGTCCTTGCTAATATACAGCCAGACCTGGTCTCCAACTTGAAAACTATGCTCCATTTGATGCTTATCATGCCTAGCCTTGTGTTTGGCTTGGCCCTTTTCCAGCTGTTCCTGTACTGCCTGGTGGATCTCCTGGATCTGTTCAATGAACCTAGTTGCCTTGTCCACATCACTGTGTCCATCAACCGTGGTATCTTTACCAAAGACAAAATCCAAAGGAGACCTTGTTATTAAACCAAAACAAGTCTCAAAAGGAGATCTTTGTGTAGAAGAATTTTTGGCTCTGTTGGAAGCATGCTACACATAACACAAATGTTCATCCCAAAGCTTAGGATGTTTGCTGCAATATCCCCTGAGTAACTGGATCACTGTCCTGTTAACTACTTCTGTCTGTCCATTGGTTTGTGGATGAAAAGTTGTTCTTTTCTTCAATTGGGTGTCCATCAGTTCCCACAGACTTGACCAAAACTTCCCCACAAATTGGGTGTCTCGATCAGATACAATAGAAGTGGGTAATCCAAAATGAACCCATAGATGTTCAGAGAATAATTTTGCAGTTTTTTTCAGCAGTAATCTGTTTATTACAAGGTACAAAATACACATTTTGCTGAACTTATCCACAATCACATTTAAATAATCATGACCTTTCCTAGACTTAGGCAGTCCTCCAACAAAATCCATGGAAACACTTCCCCAAGGGTGAGAAGGAACTGGTAAAGGAGTGTACAAGCCTAGTTTTCTATTGTTGGGCTTGCTTTTAGCACACATAGTACACCCCCTTACATATCTAGAAACTGTCTCATTCATTTTCGGCTGGTAACAAAATCTTTGCAGTTGTGCAACTGTTTTACTTACCCCAAAGTGACTTGATATCAGAGAAGTGAGTGCCTCTCTAATTATCTTTACTCTCTTGGTTTGTGGAATGCAGAGTTTCCCACAATGATATAAGAGTCGGTCCTTCACATGATAGTCCAATTATTCTACCTTTTTGTCTTGACTCAAAGTTGCATATACATCTTTAGAGTCCATATTTTGAGCATATTGTTCTATGTAGCTTTCATGTAGCACAGAATTATGCTTAAGTATGGTAGATGCATTTATAATGGGTCTAGATAACATGTCTACAACTTTGTTGTGTATTCCCTTTTTATATCTAATGACTAAATGAAATTGTTGTAGAAAAACCATCCATTTCTAATGCCTTGATTGTTGCAACTTAGTTTTGGAGTGTAGATATTGAAGTGGTTGATGACCAGTATGTATTACTGTCTCTTTACCCATTAAGTAATGTTTCCACTTTTTCACACTCTGAACTAATGCATACAATTATTTATCATATGTAGGATAGTTAACTACTGTAGGATTAAAAGTCTCAGAATGATAAAATATGGGTTTACCATGCTATGTCAACACTGCTCCCATGGCATAGTCACTGGCATCTGTTTCGATTTCAAATGGTCTTTGTAGATCAGGCAGTGCTAATACAGGTGTTGTACTAATCTTTTCTTTCAAGGTGTCAAAGGCTTTCTGATGTTTGCATCCCCACTGAAACACCTTGTTCAATCCTATCAAAGCATGTAAGGGAGCTACAATTGAGGAAAAATTAGAAATGAACTTCCTCCAATATTGTGCTACTCCTAAGAAGCTTCTCACTTCTATAGAAGACTTGGGTTTAGGCCAGTTTACAATGACTACCACTTTAGAGGGATCTATTTTCAATTCACCTCCCCCTACTATATGACCCAAGTAGTTTAGAGATATTTTTCCAAACTCACATTTTGAGAGCTTAACATAAAGTTTTTCTCTTTCAAAAACATCTAATGTTTGCTTAACATGCTTTAAGTGTTCTTCCCACGTTTTACTAAAAATCAGAATGTCATCCAGATACACAATAACAAAGTCATCAAGAAAAGGTTTGAGTACATCATTCATTAATCTCATGAAAGTAGCAGGAGCATTGGTCAAGCCAAAAGGCATAACCAGCCATTCATACAATCCCTACGTTGTTTTGAAAGCAGTCTTCCATGCATTTTGCTCTACAACTCTGACCTAATGGTATCCACTGTGCAAATCTAGCTTAGTGAAATAAACAGCTTCCTTCAATTGATCTAAAAGATCATCTATGCAAGGAAGGGGATAACGATTTTTGATCGTTATTTTATTCAGTGCTCGGTAGTCAATGCACATTCTCCACGAGCCATCTTTCTTTCTCACCAAAACAATTGGTGACCCACATGATGATGTGCTAGGCCTGATGAATCCCTTCTCAAGCAACTCCTGCACCTGCTTCTTGATTTCAGCATTCTCTAAAGTAAACAACCTATACATCCCAATGTTAGGAAATGGAACATCTTGCTGTAAAATAATATCATGTACTATTTCCTTTTTGGGTGGTAGACCTTT
>APFE030694804.1:8582-31256 GCA_000404065.3 Pinus taeda | reverse complement strand
TCGACTGTTCTTCAAAACTCTATTTTGAATAAAAGTCAAACAATGTCATTTGTGATAAAATTTTCAAAAAAGTCGTCAGTTGATTTCTTCAGGTGTAGGCATGGTTTTCGTGGCAAAATGTCCTGTCATGCAATCCCTGCAAAGCGTGCCGAAAATTTCATCATTTGAGCTAAAATTTCAAAGGGAAAGTGAAATTCAATGTTGCTTTAAGTCGGTGAAAAAGTGTCAAAACATAACATTAGAAAAATGGATTTTTGAAGAAGCAAAAATTTAACCCATGACTTCCAAGTCTTTATATAGAAGTTTTCATGAAAATCAAAGCCATTGTGCAAATCAAGTTCATAAGGAGACATTGAAAAGTGTTTGAGTGTGCATCGTGCACGTTTGGAGCAAAGTTGGAGGTAGTTTTAGGGCGCGACGCATATACACAGGGGCGCAGCGCACATAGAGCCACCCCTCAGTGCATTTTTTCAGCAGGGGTGATGCACACCTAGGGCACGACGCACTGGGTTTGCCGCGCGGCACACAACCACAAAGGGCCAAAACCGTGCCAAATTTCCTCAATTTTTTTGTGAAGCCCCTCAAATTGACAGGTAGGCTCTATGACATGACTTGTTCATCAAAGTTTATAAATGATATGGTGGTTTATGGCTATGTTTGAATGCAACAGAACTCATTAAATCAACCATAAGAAAACACCAAAGGCCATTGTTGCTAGGGTTGCATAATTGTGGTATTGAGGCCAAGGTTCCATTTTCACCCACCATTTTTCCCTCACCTACCATTTTTCCACCCTATCCTCACCTTTCTCATTTTTCCTATTATCTACCCAAAACACTATCCAAACCCTATTCCCATTTCACCTCCTCTTATTTGTCAACATAACACCCCAAAACCCTACCTTGTCGAAACCCCAAAACCCTACCCTATCAAATACCCAAACCCCCTACATATCCCTAAACAAACTTCTCCCCATAACCCCTATTCCCATCACATTACTCCCCTCCTAATACTCCCTTTTGTTTCATTGCTCCCCTTGGTGGCAGATATCACAAAAGCACCCAGCGTCACACCATCATCAAAGGGCAACCTAAGTACAGTACACACAGCAGTCATGGCATCACAACATTCATCAGAGTATGAGATGGAGACACAAAGTGACTCATCCTCGGAAGAGCAGGCTCCTAGAAGACATCACAAGAGTGGCAAACATGTTAGGGATGAGCCCACTATCCTCACTGAATTACAAGCATGCCCTCTTGCCATGTCATGTTTCTAGCACCTAGCATGTTTTGAATTTTTTCAAAGGGTGGCTAATGTTAGAGTTCATCATGAGTTGGCCCGTCTTTTTGTGCTTCACCTACATGGAGGTCAATCTATCTTGGCCGGGGTCACCTTCACATTGACACTCGAAACTATCTCAGTGGCAACAGGCATACCAAATGTTGGAGAACAGTGGCATAAGAAGAAGAAGGTGGATAGGAAACACTATGAGCCTTACATTAAGGCCAGATTCTTGAGTTAGCTCACAAGAGTCTTCCCATTCAGATATTTGAAGGATGAGTATGCTCCGCTCATGAAATTGATCATGAAGTACTTTAGCTGTGAGGGTAGCTTCTCTCGTCTATACGCCTATCACATCAGGTTGCTCATGCACTTTACCAGGGTGCCGATGATGAACCTCCCATTTTTCATATGTAGGAACATAGAGAGGATGAACACATTCATTCAGCATAAGACCCCTCAGCAGCAACTTAACAGTGTTTATCACTTTGCCCTTATCTGGATTTGGTAGATCATCAGTTGGGATTGCATGGCATTGCCATAAAGAATTTTATGTTCAAATGGTTGTGAATTTCGTTGGGGTCATCCCATAAAGAAGGCATGTGTTGCTCAGTTGTTGGATTGTAACTTTTATGATCTTTTTATAGCCACACAAGGAAAATTTTTTATGTTCAAATGGTACCCAATTTCCTTTCGGGTAACCCCATTACCAAGATCTGTGTTCCTCTTTAGCTCGATTTCCAATTTTATGAGTTTGTTATGGCAATATATGGTAGACATTTTATATTCAAATGTATGATTTAAGATTGTGCATCTTAATACTTTAGGGTTACAAGTTTCTCAGTTTGCACGTTTATTGTTCTCTTCAAATTGTGATAGGGCTTTTACTACGAAACATTCATAAATAGACAAGTCTAATAACTTGGATCTTGTTATGAGCATGGCGATTTCAATGACTTCCTAGATGTGCATAAGATCCACAATGCATATATACATATGGCGCCCAATCTCCTTTTGGGTCACTGTTTAATGAAGAGTCATGTTCCTTTTTAGTGGGATTTCAACTTTTATGAGTTTTTGATAGCCATATGGGGTAGGTATTTTATATTTGAATATATGATTTGAAATTCTATGCATTCCCTTAAACCTTACGGTTCCACATCTCTTAGTGTGCATATTTATTCTTCCCTTCGAATCGTTAAGAGGTTGAGAAGATCTATGGTTAAATTAAGAGGTAGAATTTGGTTATAATGGAGGGAGAGGTAGATTTTACAGCTCACTATACGTATCTTCCCTTTTACATTTTAAGCGAGGTGCTCTAAATTTTAAACATAAGTGATTTCCTTACCTTTAATTGTTTTTATTTGTGAAATATCACCGAAGCAGAAACTAGGATGGTGACAATTTTTAGGTTATATTGGACCTGCAGTTCTTGTGTCCATGGCCTTCATGGATCCTGGAATGTGTATAAAGTTACTAATCTTTAATGATTTTATTTTGTATATATTTGGGTATCGATGTTGATATCAAGAATTCTGGTTGTGTCTCAGTGGTGTCTGATTTGTAGATAGGGGCTAGGTTCAAATATGAGGTATTTAATAATAATAAGCTCTTGAATGAGATGATTGATTCTAATTAATTACTTTTTCGATCACAAGAATTTAGAATTCATCCTAATATAATAGTGTTTGCTCAATTTTTTGTTCTTTTTGTAGTTACTTTGGGTCATTCTTGTGATGTCTATAAGTGGCTTGATTATTCAATATCTTGCATCAAATTTTGGAGTTGCAACAGGTTTATCCCTCATCTGTTTTCCTTGCCAAACAATAATATGAATTGAGATTATGCTCACCCCTGAACCTGCTATTCCATCCGGTAAGCATCTCGTGTAACACTAGAGGGAAGAATATCCAAGAAATCTAAATTTTATCTAACGGTTCCTATCAGAAGTGGGTGTCATTGTTGCAGATATTCTTGAAGGTTAGCGTTTTCAAGAATGATTTTGAAAAGTAAACTTATTTTATCTCGATTTCTAATGCAGTAATCTTATTTTATTTTACTCCATGCATCGAAATGAAGCTGCAACTAATGCAGAATTTTAGCAGAATTTTAATGAGAATATTGATTTTTGTTGGAAAATGAATTCAACTGCAACTAATATAGAGAATATTGATGTTTGTTGGAAAAAGAATTCAACAATATTATTAGGAATGGTATGAAAAATAATGTACATAGCACATATAAATATGCATTATATACAATAGGTATACCATTGATTCAGTTTCCTAAGTTTAAATGATAAATAACTATCCACAAGAACCCTAACTGAATAAGGGTTAACAATTTTACCCCAATTTACTTCATTCACTTCATTCATTGTTTTCAATTTTCTCGTCCCTTTGTGTTTTTATCGCACTGCTGGGAACTACATTTTCTCTTAACATGTTTTTCCATATACCTACATGGGATGATACTGGATTTAGCACACCCACTCTCATTGGAGTTCAGAGATTCGCGGTGCTCCATCGTATCCTTTCGACTATACTCTATGCATCTATTTCAAGAAAAAATAATTCATTTTTCTTATGTAACTTGGTTACTTCAAACTCTTGGTTTGCTCTATGTTGCAAAGACGTTGTACAGGGAGGCGAGGTCAAATTTATTTCAGATTCTATGGTGTTGTCTCTATCAATTTGCAGTGATTTGTTATAGCTTCAGCCTCAAATATGAAGGTCAAATCGATGATCGATGTTTTCTTTTGCAGTTAGAAAGCTTCAAGAACAAGGTGGTTAGTGCAAAATCATCTTTGTTAAAGTAATTCCAATATTTTCTAGATTGTTTCAATCAAGGAGAGGGATATAATCCCAATTTATTTTTGATTTTCCTCCTATAAAAGGAACTTTTTTAATTAGCAATGTTTGTGATCTCTAATCAAACCATAAGAGAAAATAGTTGGTTGGATTTATGTATTTTTAATGCACTAGGGCTTTGGATAATTTATACTCTTATGCAAGGTCTTATATGCAAGGTGGGTAAAATGTGTTGAAAACAGTCACTGCCAATGTTGACCTCTGTGTCCTTGTGGAAAATTTCCTTTTACTAACTTGTGAACCTTTACATTTTTATTAGTTCAAAGGCACTACAAAGGAAATTTTTTAGGCATGATATGATCAGGTCCTTGTCATGAAATTGGGACATGAGTTTGTTGTTTTTGCACATTAATTGGTAATCAACTAGCTGTTGATTCTGTATTCAATTTAGAGTTCTTTTGTTACAATGCATCATTTTGTTTCTCGGTAATAAAACTTCATGCACACATGGCTTTCTGTATCATGGAAATTGAATACTTTTGCAGTGGGACCAGGAAATGTAAAAAGTTGGCTATATGGAATTAGTATGAAGAATATAGAAAAACACCTACAAGGTAGCATCAACATCAAGAATTTGTAGTTGCATAGATAAATCACATAAGCAACAGGAACATGCCCATTACCCAATATTGTGGAATGTAGAAAATTTTCACTCTAAAGTTGCAGAAGATGGGAGAACTGCAAAACATGTGCATAACAAAATATTATGGAATTTAGAAATTTTGCATTGTAAAGTTGCAGGAGATGTGAGAACTTCTAAACCTATCTTTCTTAAAGAAGCCTATAACCTAGCATTGTGCAATTCAAATGCTCACAAGCACAACACCCTGAATTGTGAATACAATGACCTGCGTTAGGGATTTGAATACCCAGAATCCATAGACAAACATCACAAAAGGAAACATTTTAAATTGTAGAATACAACACCCTTCAATAGGGATTTTCATTGCCAGTCAACGATGGCATTGAGAATCTTGGAAATAAGCTTAACCAAGTCATTCACTAGAATGAAAATTGAAATTCGTTGCAGCTGTGATCTTGTCACCAAGGTATATACTCATCCAATAAGGGATTAATTTTGGGTAGTCACTGAAACTTGAATTTTATTTAGAGTATTATGTGCATTATGCCTTGTAAAATCACTATAATCTAAAGAAGTATCATAATATAACTGCTATAGTTTTGTCTAATGACTCTTAAAAATGTTTCTATAGATTTCTACCTGCATTTATGAAATAGCACAATAGGTACACTAGTGTCAGAGGTTTATTATGCATTAGTAAAATATGGAAGTGAAAAATAGAGGCAACATCCCACATCTACTGGGCATCGAGCAATGAAGATGACAAGAAAATCCCTGTAAGGTGGCATCCACAACAAGAACTCATAGGGTGATGACCATCCATATAACCAGATATTGTAGAATTTAGAAGATTTCCTTTCTTAAGTTCCAGAATCTAGGCAAACTGCTGCTTACATTTCCGAAAGAAATAACCCTATAATCTAGCATCGTGAAATTCAAATGCTTACAAATAGAGATTGTGGAGATGGAAAGACCACATAGGCCTGCAAAATATAAAAACTTGAATTGTAGAACACAACACTCTGCAATAGGGAGTGGTATTACCATTGAATGGCGACCTTGAGAATATTATAAAGAATCTTAACCAATTTATTCATTATGGATGTTGAGTTGATATTCTTTGTAGTAGTAACATACATGTCATGTAACTGATGCACATGAATATTTATATGTTCCAACAAATTTCTAGGACGGGGGGGTGTGGAAGTGGGGGGAATTAAAAGGGAGATATGTGGGAGCATCCCTAAATTTTAAAGACATTCAAGGAGGATAGGGAGACGTTAGGGTCACTAGAATAGGGGTCCCCATATCCAAAATTAAAATAATAATAATAATGATAAAATCTCAACAATAACAATTCATCCCATGTAAATTCATCATTTTGCAATCTAGTGGAAACACTATAATGTTGCCAATCCTAAAATCTGTTTAGTCTGCTGAATTCTCAATAATATATAAAATTCTACATTCTCCATATGATGTCTGATGAGGTTGGAATCACCCTCAAACATCTCGAAATAGTTTAAAGTAGACTGTGAGATAAAGAAGTGTCACTTGAAAATATTCACTTTACTTCAAGAATGTAATGTTAATATTAATTACTAAATTCACAGAGTCCTCAAAGCTCAATCTCCTATTTTTTTCGCATCTTCGTTTTATTGAACAAAAAATAAACTCAAAGTTCAATCTCCTATTCTTTCGTATCTTCATTTTATTGAACAAAAAATTTGATGTGAGGGGGTCTGCGCAGCCCTGTTCTGGGGAGGGGCCACCAAACATCCCCTTTTTGGTAAAATGATTCTCTCACACCAGGGAAATGTTTCCCCGTGTTTCCCCAAAAGCGGGATGTGGCGAAATGTTTTTCCAGGAACCCCCATCTCTGGAGTGTGTGGTAAATGTTGGGGGTGTTCTCTCCAATCTAGGGGATGCATCCCCATGTAACACAAGAATATTCAATAGGGGATTAATTTGGGTAATGAATGAAACTTAAATTGTATTTAGGATATTGAGTGCGTTGTGCCTTGACATTCACTATAATCTAAAGAGGTATGATATTGTTATTACTACTATATGTTTGTCCAATGATTTTTTGAAATTGTCCATGTGGATTTCTACCTGTGTTCGTAAGCATAACACGATAAATATTGTAGCGTTAAAAGTGTTAGTATGAAAAGTTCAAAGCCTTTTATTCTAAATTATAACTTGGGACATTGCAGATGAAAACTTTGGAGGTGATAATTACTTTTCTTGTACTTACAATGTTTGGCTATTTCGTTGGAAAGATGGCATATGCAAAGCCTAAAGCCAATGAGGTGTTAAAAGGGACGTTCATTCCTAATTTAAGAGGAAGTGGAGAAACTGGTATTTCCATTTCTATTATTGGAGCTTTGCTTACACCGTAAGCCCCTATCACTTGTTCGTTTCGTTAATTCCATTCAATGAATATGTTTCGTCAGCAAAAATTAGTAGTGATTAGAAAATATAGCCAAACATTTTACCCTATGACGAATATGAGGCGTTGGGAATTTAGTTTCACAATAATAAATGGAGTAGTTTCAAGTGCGACTTTTTTCAAGTTTCTAGCAATTTTCTAGTCAAAATTTTGTGACAAAATTTGTGGCCAAATTTTGATTTGTGTTGTTTAAACTGGTTTTTTTGACTACATATATGGATTCAACACCCTCAAAAACCTATGAATTACTTTTATTGTGAAGATTTCACTTGTCAAACTTGTGATTTCAATGAATATCAGCTATAACAAACTAGATAGAAAAATAACTAGAAATCTTTCCAAAAAGTCACACTAGAAAACAACTAGGTCATAAATCCCTCAAATGATGTGTATCTTATCATGTACAAAATTTAGTACTATGGTAATGAGTGTTTATTGATTACCATCATAAAATGTAACTGATCCTATCATCCACCATATCCAAATGCAATTTTTTTCTTCACTCTGCTTTGGTTCTCTCCCGGAAAGTACCACCAACTGTTTCTAGAGTCAATGTAAGTACTCTTCCATAGTTTAGAGAATTATAAAAATAATTGGAATAGATTATTTGTGTACTTTTCGTTGTGATTTATTTACAAATTAGATCGATTTTCGATGGGTTGTTGAAATTACAAGTTTTCATTAAGGAAATTATGATATGTAATTATTCCACTCAGAATAAGGTCTAATAGTCCCATCTACAAGAACAAAATTTGTAAAAGTACATTGAAAGACATGATTCTTCAACCCAAACTGTCATAGTGATATAGTAATATATAGTAATATTGGATTCTTCTTTATTGGTATATACTTGATTCTATATCATCAAGTAGGTGAAGCAGCTGTAGGATAGGATCAAGGCACTCAAGGAGAAGTGTCCCAAATAAAACAATGTAGTGAGTTATGTATGTGAACATGAAGCTCTGCACCAATGAATAGGATACACTCATACTTTCTCCTTCTTCGATTAAGTCCTCTTCTCAAATCAAGAATTCTTCCTCACACAAATTCTCTATGTATCACAGTTACAGTTTATTGGAGTTACAATTTAAAATGTAATCACAAATTGAAAGGACAAAGAGTTATAATAGTTCCAACTAATACTCAACTAAGCTTATTCCTATTTCTATCTTCGAATGACTTTGGAAAGGAGTGCACCCCGTGCCACCAAACCCCCCCCCCCCCCCCCGCGCGCACCGCCCCCACCAATAATTAGTCGTGTAACATAGCTTCTATTTCGATATAGTATTTCCACCTCATTGAACTTTTTTAGTGATTGGATTGAATGCTTTGAGGAGTATAAAACCTGCTATTACAACATTGATTAGGTCTTCCTTTGATAGCCATAAACATCCAACCTTCTCTGTGTGCTTGTAGGTCTGCAAATGCAATGAAAAACGTACCTCTGAAATTGTCTTATGTGTACCAATGTGTTGGATGTGATTCATTCCATTTGTAGCCTCTAGCACGAATTGTCAACAAGTTATGCTTAACTTTCCATTTTAGAAGATGGTGATAACTCTTCAATTTTTTAGGCATAAAATAAACTGCACAGAAGCTTCAAATCTTCAAATGTTTTTAGAAGCCTGTTTTAGCAATGTACACCAAAGTAATGAAATCATTTTTTTAAAAATTGTGTCATAAAATATATGCAAGTTTAGTCTTCAAATTTAGTTGATACTTGCAACCCATGGCCTTGGTATGCTCAAGAATAAAAATGTATGATATGCAGCTGGTTATGGCCCAATTGTTCCTCAAGAATACAGTGATTGTGGCAAGAAATTTAATATGGTTGGGCCCATATGGTTTGCCCCAATTCATGGTCCTCACTGGGTTTCATCCATATTATCAAATGTTGTTGCCCTCAAATCTCGCTATCCTACATACGACAAGATATATGCTATCTTGACCTCAATTTTTGAGGTAAGGATCTTTTTAGTCAACAATGAAGCATAACATGTAAAGTTAATATTGATTTGCCATCACACACAATGGTATGATGCACACAACTTACAATGATGTGATAAATGTGGGTAATTAATTTGGAGTAGCAACATTTCATGAATATAGCAAGATAACATTCCCTTTATTTGGATTTTATTTGGAAGGTTCATTTCTTAAGTACATGTGATCATATCACAGAGTATTTATCATACCGTACTTGGATGGCATTTTGTGCTTTCTATTTTCCATTTCTTATTTATACATTATATTAAGTATCAGCTAAATAGACAAATTATTGCTAGGTGCCTTTATTGAGAGGGGCTAGTACGAGCACTCAAACAGATAAATATCTTAGTTGCCTCAATCAATCCTTAAGCATGGGTTTGCTTTGCATAAGAGATTATCTTGAAGGATGACGTACTATGATGGACATTGTGGGCACACTCCAATCCATTAGAGACACCTTTCAAGGCAATGGTGGCATTCCAAAACCGCAATCAGATTTCACATGTTTATTGGGTGATGCAAGTACAACTCACAACAACAACGCTAGCGGAGGCCAAATCTCTTCTACATTATAGAGTGTTGTAAGAGAGTAGTGACTGTGTCACTAGAATATATAATATTTTGAGTCCATTTCCATTAGCTACATGTAGTGTGATTTTTATTTTCCTCTTTACTATTACAAAAATAGTCTTATTCCCCTCTTCTTTTCTATGGATGTCTATTGTTGGGCACATGTGGGTCTAAATATAAAGTTACATAATCCATCCCTTGTTGACTTTTCTCAACTTTCCTTTTACTACCCCATGAAACATTGGGAATTGACATCCTGTATTCATCAATGGCTGAGCGATGAATGTCTTGGAATCTAATCACCAATCTTCTTCTTTTCAAGGAGTAGACATTATAATTTTATATGTTTATCTTCCAAACTTGTTGACAATGCGAGCATATCATTTATTTTTTGCAACTGGAACATCCCTCTGATTTATATTTGCATATACATCACATTCACTATTGGTAGTAAATTGCATTGATATATAGTCCTCACTATTGGTTTTACATTGTAGAAAACTGATAAGTTTGTTGTCTTGAGATTTATTGTCTTTTACTGAATAATTCAACTCTGCAATTTTCTGGTAATGGCATGGGCATAGGGATCTTTTTGGAAGGAAAACACACGCCACACCTACGATGTCTATTCTTTCCCACACACCCTTCTAATGTATAACCATACAAACTATCACTTCAAACAACAACATTGAACTCCCCGGAATGACAAATGAATCAAACCTGAATTAGAGTGAAGTACCTGCTTGTTGGGTGATGATATTCAACTCCTATCCATGCAAGCTCATTTATCCTTCATCCAAACTCAATTTGATTTAGATACTTAATTCATCCTTTAGTTTAGCACATGAGTTGAGACTGTTTTCATTGATTTTAGCCTTCTATTTTCCCTTATGGTGTGTCTTTTTATGGGCCAATTCAATTATGTGGGGATGCATTGTGTGGTTTTGTAAGAAATAACAATGATAATTTTTATAGTGGAAGTTTTGAAATAGTTTTTTTTTAAGATGTTTTTTTAAGTACATTTGAATATCTATTTTTAATTAACTTTGTATCACATTGTTGATAAATTTGAAAGTCACACTTTCTTCAATCAAGCTTGCCACTTTAAGATAACAGTTAGAAATTTATTATGCAATTTTCACTTTAGAAAAAATGTAAGCTTTATTTTTTTTATCTATGATTTTTGTTTATTCTTGTAGTGTGTTTTGGTTCCTTTTCTTATTGCATTATCAAATCCAATGTCTCTCTCGCACTTTCCAAAAGATGTAAGCTTTATGTTTTTATCTATCTTTTTTGTTTCTTTTTTTAGTGTGTTTTGGCTCTTTTTCCCATTTCATTATCAACTCCAATATCTCTCTAGTGTGTTTTGCTTTATTTTCCTATTGCATTATCAATTCCAATATCTCTCTACTAGTGAAACCCCTTTACAATTAGTATCTCTCTAGATTTCCTACTTCTCCAATGCTTAACGCATGATAACTTTGGCATAATTGCATATGAAAAGTACATCTTTCCACTTAAGTTTTCAACAAATTCCTTTGGTGTGAAGCAAATTCTCAATTGATGTCACTCATCAACAAAAATTCAAAGCACTTTATAAATCCTTCATAATCCAATGGGATAACTCAAAATAATATAAATGGGGTCTACATTAAAGTTTCTTTTCTTGGGATAGGGTTTTTAATTCTCCCTTATGTAGATCTTCCCCTCTTTTGGCACTAGAAACCTACTTCTTGGTGTGGCCTAAATCTTTAACGATGTGCTCTTTATAGAGTCTATTTTTATAGATGCCTTTATACATGAACATTTAACTGTATACTAATATAAGATTTTGAATTTTTTTGCTAGAGATATAATCCGCCTCTCTTTGTCCCTTTTGGGGAAATTGCTAGTTTTAGTAAGTTAAAAATATGGTCTGGATGATTATAGTTTTTATAAAGATTATAGATCATGTGAGTTTTTTTTTTTTTTTTTTAAATCAATGGCTATAAATGTAGTTTTCAGGATTGCCATAACTCTTCACATAATTCTTTAAAGTGTGCTATCTCAATGGAAGAGCGTCTGCCTTACAAGGAGGTTGGTGGTTCGATTCCATTCTGTGTTAACATGAATTAATCAACGATTTTGTAGTTTATTTTTAATTAAATGTTTTTTATATCAATTTATTTCAATGGTGAGATATTTCTGGATACATTATTTTATATTGTCTCTAGATAGACAATAGCTAGTATTAAAGATATATTGTCTCTAACCGGAGTGTTGTCTCTAGAGAGACAAAAATAAAATTGTCTCCTAAGGGACAATAATGCTTGTGTTATATATTGTCTTTATAGAGACAATCTTTTAAGACAATAATCTTTAAGACAATAATTTTTAAGACAATAATCTTTAAGACAACAATTTTTGAGACACCCGCTTAAAGACAATATTTGAGACAATACACAAGTATTTTTTTGTCTCAAGCTAAGACAATTTACCCAAAATTTGTCTCAAATATTTTCTTAAAACCCCCCTTTATGTACTAGTGATGGTTGATTTTCATATTAGAACAATCTGTGTCACAATGCGACATTGGACCATGGTTGACCATGCTTAACTGTGGTTTATTTTCATATCAAGGCACTCTTTTTCACAATGCCACATTCGACCATGGTTTACCGTGATTGACCATGGTTGACAATGATTTACCATGATTATCATATTGAGACAATATTTGTCATAATGTGACATTTGACCATGGTTGAGATAATCAATGATTTTCATATTGAGACAATCTTTATCACAATGCGTCATTGCACAATGGTTACAATGGTTAGCTATGGTTGATTTTCATATATAGACAATCTTTGTCACAATGAGATGATCAACCATAATTGACCATATTTGACCATGGTTTACCATGTTTGACTAAAGATGACTATGAGTAAACAATGTTGAATATCATTGAATATGATATACATATATCTGATTAACATTAACCATGATTAACTATTTATTATTATTATTATTATATTCTAACTTGGTAGTAAAACCTAATGAGTGAAACCCTATATATTTTTCTAGTTAGGAATAACTATTTTTTGGGTAGCTAGTTATTTTAATTTTTAAATTATTACACATTTTTATTATTTTAGATGTCTATTTAATTTTTCATTAATTGAAATTGTTTTATTTATAATTAATTTAAAAATTATCATTAAGTGTTTATTTAATTTATTATATATTATTTATATAATTATTTATTTAAACATTTTTATTTAAATATAATTTTTTAACTAGGTTAATTTTTATTTCACCACTTCATGCCTTAAAATGTAGTCATGCTTTAACTTTTGTTTATTATTTATTTTAAATTTCTTAAAACACTAATACACATTATGATTATATTAATTAAATAAATTTATATTCACTTATTTTTTGCGAAGATTTTTTTTCATTACTTTTTTTTTATTTTATATACATTTATTTATCATATTATATTAACTCACAAATAAGAATAATGTTATCATTTTAAATAAAACTTTATTATATAAATATCTGATCAAAATATGACTTACCTCGCAAATAAAAATAATGAGATCATTGTATGCCATATAAAATTAGAAGTTCGATTTCTTTCCGAGTTCTAAAATTTCATGTGGGCAATAAAACGAAATAAAATTCATGTCTACTAGATTGTAATGTGTAAGGAATGTCGGAATCACTAGGAGCAATGCGTTTCATGACTCAGAACATCGACATCTCCAAGTCTCACCACACATACTCTATAGATCAACGTATACATACTCTTCCACCATCTCTGCGTATTTACATCGTGTACAACTACACCTTTAATGGCTAACAACGGACATGCTCTCCATGGCCGAAAACGCTTCACATGTCCATGCTCCACATATTCCTTCAAACACCATCGCCATCGGCCTTTTGTAAACAAAATAAAAGGTCAACACCAGTACATCCACCAAGGGTTGATATAGAGACACCTTCGGTGAATTATTTAAATTTATTAAATATCTCATGTAATGTTCTTCTTATAATGATAATAATTTAATTTATTTTAATGGATATTTGTATTATGTTTTTTGGTTGTTTATAATTATTTATATATTATATGTATATATATAATATCATATTTAGTCTTATATATCTATTATGTTGACTTGAATCGATTTTTATTTTTATTTATTTTTTAATTGGTTATTTTATTTTTATTTAATGTTTCTCTATGTTTTTTTATATTTTACTTGTATTAATTGTAAGTTTTTTTTGTACAATAGCTTAATGTTTTTGACACCTCTCATTATTATATAAAAATTAATCTTCATATTGATGACGTTGATAAATGTCCATTAAGACTAATATGGTCTATGATACATTAAGAAAGTAAGAGATTAATTGAGATTATTTGACATTTCATTTCTATGATAAAAAAGAAGGGAGATAAGAGTTCCTAGATCTATGTAGTTTTTTTGACTTAACAAGTCAAGAAGGTTGATAATGTGGCAAAAATTTTGAAAATGAGAACGAATGTGAGTAAGAACTGGGAAATCCAAGAGAAAGTGTTTTTCGTCTTCAAATCTCTTAGTATCACAAAAGTGAAAGGTGTTTTGGGAATTGACCAATGCCTAGTTTCACTTTAAAGTTCATGAGAAATAGTTCTTATCTTGGTAATGCTCATTTTCTTCTTAGCACTCGTCAAAATAGAAAGATACTTTTGGTTTTCAAGATGGGGTTGATCACCTCCTTATAACATCTTAGCTTCATTTTCTTGTCTAACTCCTTATCGTCCCAAAACTCATCCTTAAATTTGGAAATAAAAATATTTTTAATATTATCCTTATTCTTCAAGATGATCTCCTCTTTTACCCCCCCAATGGTCTAGCCAAGATTGGGCATCCTTATCCTCAATCAAGAGGATAATACATTGAGTATTTTCTTTAATCTTGAGGTTATATGTTATAAATTTATTTTGATTAGCTTAATCTTCCTCCACATTTCTCTAGATATACTACAACCCCAAACCTCGTGTAAGAGTGATGACGAGAGTCTCAAAGAGGAATTTTTTTACTCCATGCCCAAATGTTTTTTGACTTACAATTTTTTTCAAGCCCAAGATAAGCTTTCCAACATTTAACTATCCTTTTCACAATCTTATAATTCTAATTGAGCTGATGATGAATGTTAATTCATATATATTTTTATGAAGAAACTTTCGATATGTAGTTATTATCAGAAATGAAGTTATCATAATTGATTTATTTGGATTTTATTATGATGAATTTAGTCTTATTTGTATAAATAGTCATACCCATCTTGGAGTAGTAATCCTGGAGGATTCTAAGATGCTTGTGGAGATCATCACAACTCCTAGCTAAAATAACAATATGGTGAGCATAAAAGAGAAGAGTAATGACCATATGAGTGATCATGGGTCCATCACATCCTATAACTTCCAAACAGTCTTCTAACTTATCAGTGTAAATTCCAAAAGGAGTTAGGGATGGGGAACATCCTTTCTTAACTCCAATATTTCTTGTAAATTCTTCTAGGAAAACATCAGTGGTTCTAAGCTTGGACATAACATACTCGTATATCCTAGTCACAACAACCCTTTGCTTAGGAGGAACAATTATCTCTTCTAGCCTCTTCCATAGCTTATTTTGAGGAACAATTTTGAAACATTTTCTAAAGTCAACAAAACAAAAAAAGAGATCAGTCTTATTATTGCGATGATCCTCTAAAATGATCCTATGAGTAACAAGATGGTCTACAGTTGAGTGATGTCTCGTGAATCCAATTTGTCTTTTGGCTCTTTCACCGTGGATTTCAAGGCAAATTAGCTAATATTCTTTTCCAAAATGAGTCATTATAGCTTGGCTTAAATGTGTCTAGTCATGATGGTCCTATAGTTAGAGGGAATATTTTAAACCCCACTCTTAAATATAGGCATAATAAGGCTATGTGGAGGGTTAGGGAAGCCTTGTTTCATTACAATATTGAGGAGTTTGTATATAGGATGGATGAGGAATTACGTTCCCATTTTAAGAATATCAACTTTCTAGACTTCAATATTTGTAGCGTTCCCATTAGTGAGTTGCTTAATCTCGAACTCAATGCCTTCTAGAGAGAAGTTGTTCTCCTCTATAGGAGTGTTGAAGATGGTTCCCATGGTGTTAGGAGAATCATAAATATTCTTAATATATATACTTTAAGGGGATCAAATTATTTTCTTTCATTTCATGAACAAGAATTTTCCTGAAAAACGTTTTAGGCTTGACTTTAGAAAGGTGAAAAAGATGTCACATATTTGCTTAATTTTGATAAGAGCTTTGTACATGTTTATTTTTTCAAGTTTTACGGTTTCGTTACGAGCATCTCTAATTGTTTTCCTAACAATTTTACAATCATTATCATACAAAGGGGTAGAAGTTCTATTATTCCTTTAGAAGGCACATTAGTAGAGAACTTGTTAATGGTAATGGAAAGGGTTGTAGCAGAATCGTGGTAGATCTTATCAATGTCATTATTATAGGTTAAGCAATCTAGATCCCTCTTTAAATCCTTAAAGAAGATAACAACTTTACTTCTATCAAAGCCCAAATCTTTTGCAAATTATTACTCATAACATAATACAAATTAATTTAATGTAACATTACATATATTTAAAGTGATAGATGTGTCTATTTTATAATAGGTTTTCCACAATTTTAATTTAATTATCAATAACTATTAAGTGGATGGTAGAAATTTGATCTCCATGGAATATGATGGAATATCCATAGCATTATTATCACATCAAGGTCTAAGATTGATCTCAAAGTTAGTTATGCCCTTTTAATTAATTTATGTCAAATTAATTAATTAAAAAATCAACGCATGACATATTGGTTATGTGGTATTGATAAGCGATGCTATTGTAAGAAGAGCTTAAAATAAAGCTATAATTTAGTTAACCTTTATTATTTATTTAGACAATGTGAGGTGTATAACGGGGTAAATACTTTGATGCTTATTATGGATTGATGTATATGAACTTTACGAGCCATTTAATTTAGGCATAGTATAACTTATAAACAAAATAACATTTTTCATTGGAATCTCCACATACGATTTCAAGCAAAATTGTACCTTTTTATTGTTTAAAATACATTTTTCAATATATAATTGGATTTAACACCTTGAAAAACCCTAATCACTCATATTCTACCATCGAAATTACTTAAACTCATTTTTATTAAAATTAATAAAAACCCACTAAAAAAACCATTTATTCTATAAATTAAACTAGGCCTTTAATTTATATGATTGCATATGATGTAGAATATGGGTTTTTGTTTTATTAAAAAAATAATATGAATATAAAATGACATGATGCAACATATTAATGTGCCACTTCATTGAGTAAAGGCACAATAATATGATACGGTGATGGCATGTGAAATAATAATGTGATATGATGATGGCATGGCATAATTATGATACAAGACTAGCATATTAGGAAAAGGTAATTAATATGACTAAAATGGGGGTGTATTATTTGATTAATATATAAATTAATACGAATGTATAATGACATGATGGAACACATTAATGTGTCGTGAAGTGGAATAATGGCATTTGGCATTTTAATATGATATGATGATGACATGTTGCATTGTAATGTGATATAGAAATGACATGAGACAATTACGATATAACAAGACCATAATAATAGGTAAGATGAGAAGGTGACCACATGATGGCATGGTAGGTTCATAATAATAGGTAAGATGAGAAGGTGACCACATGATGGCATGGTAGGTTAATAACATAATAAGAAAAGTTAATAACCTAATCTAATATTGGCATCCCATGTTGATTGCTAATTTAACATTGGTTAGATGACACTTTCCCTTTTGACACCTTCTAGTAAAACAACCATAATATTTCAGCCTATGTGAATCAAACTGTCACAAAATTACACTACAAACATTATCCAAGCATATATTTTTTGTGCCATGAATAATTCACTTTTTTTTCCGGGAAACTAAGAAGATGTTCATTGTTTTTCAAACACGCTTTTCAGATTTGTAACCATTGTACTCCAAATTTTCATTTAGCTTCTCCTATCAAAACCGTTCTCATTGTTCTTCAAACACACTTTTCAGCTTTGTAACCATTGTATTCCAATTTTTCATTTAGCTTCTCCTAATCAGGTAATAGTAAGCAGGTTTAGAACTAGGTTCATCAGTAACATATCACATCAAATCACACATTAAATCACATTTTGTTTTGCGTTTTAGAAGTGGAAGTATACTTATTTTTTATTGAAAAGTTTTAAACTAGCAATTGCACTAGAATAGTGACATATAGAAAATCTCTAAATATAAAAATTAGTAAACAAAATGTCATTCAAAGCTAAAAAATAAAAAAAAATTGCTTATAGTATGCAAAATTTATATCAATTATATGAGCATCCAAAACAATTAATATACATATGAGTATTAAAAAATTATTACAAAAATAATGTTGAAGAAGAAAATTCCTAAATTCAAAAAAATTAGCGACATATAAAAGATCACTAAATATAAAAACTAGTAAGCAAAATGTCATTCAAAGCTAGAAAATAAAAATAAATCACTTACAGTATGCAAAATTTATATCAATTATATGAACATCCAAAACAATTAATATATATATGATTATTAAAAAATTATTACAAAAATAATTGCAGAGAAAGAAAATTCCATGGTTAGTTTTGTTAACCACATTCCCTAAAATAATGACTTACCAACATATCCATTTCTACTTATCAATGGTTTCGAAAACAAGCTTTACATCTACCACTTTGAATGCTTTATATCAATTATATGAACATCCAAAACAATTAATATATATATGATTATTAAAAAATTATTACAAAAATAATTGCAGAGAAAGAAAATTCCATGGTTAGTTTTGTTAACCACATTCCCTAAAATAATGACTTACCAACATATCCATTTCTACCCATCAATGGTTTCGAAAACAAACTTTACATCTACCACCTTGAATGCATAAGAGCATCTTGTTGGGACATTAATGGAACGGAGCTATGGACGTAATGGACAAGTGACCACTATGGCATTTATATCCAAAGTAGTTATGTCATTGTTTCCCTTTTAATTAGGTTGATTAATAAAAAAGATATGTCCCATGAACAAGTGTCATATGAAGTATCAATAAATTTTGATATTGGCCCATGGTATTGTAACAAAGTCTATTTATAAATTGAGAATGTCCATGTTAAAGTGGGTATAAGTCTTCATGGTTAAGAATCTTGTTATGTGTATATATGGTTAACTTACATATTAATTCCTTTTACAATTAATAATGATAATAATTTAAAATAAAACTGTTAGTTAGTTGTTTTTTTTTTTCTTAGTTTTAACAAGATGTATGATAAAATAATTAATTCTGCTATTATGGGTTGATGCCTATGGACATTTACCAATGATTAATTATAATTTATATGGTTGGTAGTCACCTATGGCATGAATTTATGATAGGCATTAAACATTTACTTAGAGATACATCTCACATTGCTAACATTAATAAAATCATAAAAACTCACATTACTAACATTAATAAACTCATAAAAAAGTAACTTTATTATTATTATAGAAGGAATTAAAATATAAGTTACAAATAGACACATTTAAAAATTGCATGGAACAATATTTTTAACCATGGAAATTCACCCCATTTTACCATGGACGTTCTTAATCTGTAAATAGGTTTTGTTGCAATATCATGAGTTAATAGCATGGCTTATCAATACCGTATGACCAAAAGACTATAAATTATTTCATAACACCCTTGTTCATATGTTTTCTTTTTAATTAATTAATTTATTTAAATGACAAAAAAGTGTCTAACTATTTTTCAATCTTTTATGAATATTAAAAAAAAAATATTCTAAAATAATCTATAAAAGTTATTCATAATTAAATAAAAATTCTTGAATCTTTATTTCCAAATAAATCACTAATTGAGATATGGATTTTTGGGCATGTGGTTGTTAACAATTATTCATAATTAAATCAAAATTATTGAATCTTTATTTCCAAATAAATTACTAATTGAGATATGGATTTTTGGTCATGTGGTATATATGATTTGTACCATGGTAAAGCTCAGTGAATCTTGTTACATTTTCTTGTATATATATATGTTTAGCTCATATATTAATTCTTGTTATAATTACTATAAACCCATTTTCTAAATATATTGTTTATAAATATTAAACATTATTTTAATTTATATGATCAAATTACAATTTATACAATGTATTATAAGACATATCTTTTGATGCCTACATAAATTACTTACTATTAATATTTGTGAGCTATTTAATTTATATAAATGTACTATTTATAATTTCAATCTATCATTTCACTCTACCATTAAAACATAATTGTAAAATAAGTAAGAATAACATGTCCACATTGTTTTTATATAAATCTAGAAATAAGCACTAAGAATACTTAAATACGTATGTGTCCAAAACAAATCTATCTTTAGGAAAATAATATATGCATGTATATAATAAAATATGAAATAATGAAGCAATGTGTTTTGCATTATGTTGGTTTGTTACGTATTTAATTTTTTATTTCATATCAAAATGAGCCTAGTATGGTAAAGCTACAGGGAAGATGTAAGATGGGAAGAGTACACATTAGTTAGGAAGTGATAGAGCTAATGGTTACTATGAGGTAAGTCAGTGATTTATATGTATATTCACGGGCTTCATGGGCTGGAATTGAAGTAAAAAATACGTAAATGATTCTTGCAGTAATGTTGAAGCTACACTTATGGTGTAGATTTGGGTGCTTTAGCAACGCTAGAGACACAGATGGTGAAGGCAGCAACTATTCTTGGCTGAGAAGCAAATGGGATTCCTCTTTGTATCAGAATTGCTAGTGGGACCTCTTCAATAGCTACTTTTCCTTTTACATATAAAGCTTTGCCTCTGCTGAAAAATACATCTCCCAAATTGATGGAATACTGTCCAAGATCAATATTGTTGACTTGATCCACCTTAAAATAAATCTGAATAGACAATACTCTGATTTACAAACATGAATAAGAATATTTAGACAGATGAAAAGAACGAAAACATTGTGATGTTTAGCAGGGTATCTGGTGAGTGAACCGTCTCATCACTTTAAGAGGAAGCTTTAACAGACCAACTACCATGTTTACCAGCCCTGAAAAACATATACAACATGGGCATAGGCAAGTCAATATCGAGATATTCAAAACTGATACAAGATATGGCAACAAAAACTCATATTCTAGAAATTTGTAATCAACTAGCCATACAATCTAAATGGTAAGAACTTAGAAATATGAAAAAGTGGATATGTTGAGAGACTTGCAAAAGGAAACTTACCCCAAAATCTAGATGATTGCACCCAAATCTACTAAGATGATGGACAATATTGCAAAGGGAAGACCCAATGAAAACCCCAGACATCTGCAATAGCCCATTTTCTGAGTACCTGAATCTGAGAGATTTTACTACATGATATTATTTACCAAGATCTTTGTGTATGATCTGACACTACGAATGTAGTAATTCTCCAATGTTATGACACTGCAAATGTAGTAATTCTCCAATGCAAATATAACTCTGATCAATGGAGGGATGTTTATACATAATTTGCATTATGAGATGATGTTTATCAACGAGGTCAGCTTCATTGCAAGTTCCTTCCATCCAGAAGACCTTGTGTCTGTGTGGACCTGGTCTTGATAATACCTAGTGTTGCAAGGTTCACTTGACTTCATGTGGAAGCTGCAGTATACTTCACAAATTGAAATACTTACACAAATGAGAAAACTTTTCATGCTTGCATTTTCGGTAAAAACCATCTCTATGATACAGAGTGGTATGAGTCATTATTTAACTAAGTTCCAGTGGCAGTCTCTAGGATACAGAGTGGTATGAGTCATTCTTTAACTAACTTCCAGTGTATAATGATCCAACAAACTTCCAGAGTAGTACTTATTTAACTAACTTCCAACGTATAATAATCCAAGCTACAATGCACAACCGCCTATAATGATCCAACAAGGAGATTTTTTTAATTATCCAACACAATGGATCAATCGCTCAAGCCATTACACAGTGGCATACATGAAAGCTTTTCCTAGAAGGAAAAGTGCCTTAAGGAATAAAATAATATTTTAAAATAGATAATTAACATTAATATATAAATTTAAATAGTAATTAATTAAGTTAAGAAAATTATCAACCCTAAAATGGAGCGAATTACTAAACATGTAAATTTGATACAACAATTTACTAATCATTTTCTCCTTATAAGATTACTGTACTAATATATGCTAGTTTAATTAGTTTATTTTAAGGTGAGAAATTTTGTGAGATTTTTAAGTCTAGCCACCTTAAAACCTATTATATAAATTAATGTATTGTTATGTAAGAAATGCCATAGTATTAATTAGTACTAGTAATAGTGTTAATGTCACTCTTGCAAAAGGGGTTACTACAAGATTTTTCCTACTAGAATGTGTTGAGATTGCAACAAGATGATGGAGCTTAGTGAAAAGAGTCGCCTTCACTAAGTGGGCCCGCAGGCTATTTTTGGCGCAAGTCTATTTTTAGACTATGTCTATTTTTAGACATATGGATCATGTCTATGGATTGCAGGTTGCTGTTTATGGATGATTGATCAAGTTGGGAAAAATAGATGGACTTCTATTTTTGATGAAAGTGTGAGTGATCAAGTCTATTTTTAGACTGGCTGTCAAAAATAGAAAAGTCAAATATTATTATCTCACAATAATATTTGGACTATAACTTAATCTTATTCTCTTGGAGCACTTCAGTTTGAGCTACAGAGGTGGCACATGCAGCTGTCAGAAGGAAATACGCTTTT
>APFE030694799.1:0-13868 GCA_000404065.3 Pinus taeda | reverse complement strand
TTCCATATAATGGCATAACTATAATATTACTCATTCATTCACTTATTTATTGGACAAATCATGATGTATTAAAAAAAAGTTATACATTAACCATAATGTCAATGATTCATGCACTTATGCATACGACAAAACATTATACTTTAGCTCTGTGAATTATATAGTTGAATATTTTCACTATTTTAAGGTTTTTTAATTATATATTTTTAGGAGATAATTAGGCCGATAGGCCTTTCCTTTGAAAGGGACCTTCGTCGTCCCTTTCATTCTCCCGTTGACACGTGGCATCGGGTTCCCTTCATCGTCGTGTTGACAGCTGGCGTCGGCGGCATAACACCTCGTCGTCGTGGCGATATTGGGTTTTCAGTTCTGGTATAACTTCTACATAGCCCTTCCTTCCTTCTTACTCCACGCACCGTCTTCCTTCCTGTTTTCCGCAACCGCCAATACAGCTATTGTTTCACGCAGCTCTATGTCTGGGTCCTCATCGTGGTCTTCTTCGCGAGCGCCCTGGTGTGCTTGGAGGACGTGACCTTCATCCTGCTTTCCTCTGTCTACATCTTCATAGTCTCCAAGGTGGCCTTCCCCGACACATCGGCGACGTCGCGAGTTCGAGCTTACGGGAAGACCCGGCTGTTCACACTGTACGTGGGGACCGGGGGCGTGGTTGGGCTCTTGCTCCCGCTCGCGTACATCTTCGGCGGTTTCGTGGAGGGCGACAAAAAGGGTGTGGAGGCTGCGGCCCCGCATGTGTATTTGCTCTCGTGCCAGGTCTTCTTGGAGGGTTTGTCTTACGCACTGGAGTTCTCTCTCCCAGGCAGGGCAATGGTGCCGGTTTTCTACAACACCAAGCGGATCTTCACCATTCTGGACTGGCTCAGGGCTGATTTCTGGAAACAGACGGCGGATTTGGATTTGCCCTCTTTTTCCTCCTCCTCGGCCGCTGTTATGTGGCTCCGCTTCGGCTGGGGGCTGGCGGTGGCCAATCTTGTGTTCTGGTCCTTCAATCTCTTCTGCTTTCTCTTCCCCGTGTATCTGCCCAAGGCCTTCAGGATTTATCATCAGAAAAAGACCACCGACGCCATTGCCAAGGAAGAATAGAATAGCAGAGGAATTGGCTTCGGCTCGCTTGGTGTATTTGATCGCTTCCGGGTTTGAACCATTGACCTCTGTATAGTTTTATCTGCCAAATAATAGGCCTCTATTTCGAAATATTACACCTCTGTACAGTTTTCTCCAATACGTGTAGATGTTTTCATTCGTTTTAATGTGTATGGGATCGATATCTAAAGAATAAAATTGTTATATCTTTCAAATTTTCTGTTTCTGTGAGATGGTCACTGGAAGAACTGTTATATCTTGCAAATTTTCTTTTTCTGCATGATTAACTGTTCTGCTGTTTTCCCAGTAGCCTTCATGGATCAACCTACTGACATCAACTACCTACAGCTTGGATCAATCTCACACAGTGTAGCAACAGAGGAGCCTGGTTCGACAATCTCAGGAACGAAGAACAGAGCTGGAAATCGTGAGCCCGCCGTGCTGTTGTTAGGCCGATACTTTGGAGAATATCATTTCTTCCAGGTGCGCCACATAGTTGAATTTTTCATGGGTATCGTTATAGTATGCGGATTCAGTAATACAGATTGATTTGATTTTCCTGTTGCTTTGCGCTGGACTCTGTAAAATATTTTTGCAAAGATTACTCGAATTAAATTTGATTCAGTTTCTGAGTAATTTCAAAAATAGTGAAAATATCTAGTAGTTTAGGGCACGTTTCTTAACGAATAGAGGGTTGTGCCGACTCCGACCTGCTCGCAGGGATGGAGAAAGCAGTTTCCGACAGAGTGGACGTCATATCTGTATCCATTGGCAGCCGTAGTAATCATGTCCTCCCTTATTACGAAGATTCTATAGCGATGGGAGCTCTTGGAGCCATTGAGAAGGGTATTTTTGTGTCCTGTTCCGCTGGTAATAGAGGGCTGATTCCTTCTGCAATTTCCAATGGACCAGGCAAATGTTACCAATGGCTCAGGCCATTCTAAACCATAAACTCTCTTTATTGTTGCCCCTTTATCCTTCTTTCCACCTTTAGGATAGGCCTGATACACATACAAATGGCCAAAGTTTGTTAATCTATTACCGAGAAATTATGAATGAAACTTGCATTCATTATTATCCCAAGACCCAAACCATTTCAGCTTAGAAATAAACTTACATCTTTCGAGTGATATGGCAGCTTAAGAATGAAATGTTCGATAGTCAACGCATTCAGTGAGTGACCACTTACGTTAATCACGCCCTCACAGTGCCTCTGGAACCATAATTTCTTGAGCTTATACTTGATGAAGTCAATTTTTTGAGAATGGTCTCTACAGTTTTTCCCTTTGTAGCTTATTTGATTAGAACTAGCAGTAGAATTGAAGGTAATCCATGCTCGAGGAATGCCTGTAGTTGAAGGAAAGATAATTTGCTTATTTGCTTATTTGCTTATTTAATTGTTACAAGTACGAGGTTATTATTTCTCCATAGTTTGTCTATACAGGCTATAAGAAATGTCTACATTCAGTAACCTTCAAGTATGCTCAAAATGCTTTAGAAAGTATGGTCAATGCTTCTTCAGATTTCCAAACCAAGATTGTGCTTCTAACGAGTTATGTTGAAGTTTCTAACCAGTTATGTTTACAAGATAATATTAAGATCACTCCATAATTCACAAAATCTTGTAGCCAAATTGTTCTGTATTGATCCAGAGATTAGATACGATTTAATAGGTATTCAACAGTCTCAAAATTATATTGTCAAGGTCGTTGGTCTTCTACCTGGGCTCTGTAACAATATACTATGGCCTGCAATCAGCTCCAAGAATATGTTGTCCATAAGACTCCAACCTAGCACAAGATTTTTAAATGGTTCCACATGCCTTCTAAGATGTTTCCATAGGTAGAGTGGATGTCCTCCATAGTATGCAGAATATGCCAAGGTTCAGGTCTGATCTATTTCACTGTATAGGCCTGATCTGTGGGTTCGAGGAGGCCTGGTGACTTTATTCTTCCACAATTCTGAACTTCAGGTCTGAGCTACAAGAAGATCCGAAAAAGGTGCCACCATAGGTCTCCCCAGGTTTACATAAGGTATAGATCAAGACCCAAACAAAAAATCTTCACTAACATTCATTCTTTCTGAGCCCTTTTTAGCTAAAATGGACGAGGCTTTCTATGTATTTACACTTGTTTGCATATGTGAAAGGACGTATGTTGTAGTAGTGAGTCAACCTGTGTATTAATGCTGACTTCTAAACAACCAGATTTTTTGGTTAAAATTATCTATACATGTTGGCATAATAAATATGGTTATTCGTATTTCTAAAATTACCTTTATTGTTCTCTAAAATATATCTCGAACATTATTTCTACCAGGTTCCTAAATAATTCTTGAAATTTCTGCAATTACTAAAGCTATTTGAAGGCATATGAAAAAAATAATTTAAAATTTTAAAATCAGACTGACCTGATGACAGATCTCGTGGGAAAAGAATTCTGTAAAATAGAACTCCAATGTCATATCTTGGCAATGTCCTGCTGACTGAAACATCCGTTAAGAATCCAAAATGGCTTAAAAACAAAATCCATCGTTAAAATAGAACTCAAATGTCATATCTTGTCAATGTTCAACTGACTGAGACATCGGTTAAAAATCCAAAATGGCTTAAAAACATACTTCAGAAACAAGGTAGAGCAACATTTATTATTTCCATCAGCGAATATACTAATGGAACTTTTGTTCAAGTTGCATACTAATCTCAAAATCTTTTGCACCCCCTTCGACAGTTTTGAGGTCTCCTCTGCAACTCCAAACGATTCTTTCCTTCTATGTAAACTTCCAGCTTGGGAAGATACATCAGGTGAGCATTAATTTATAGGGGGAAGCAAACCTCCCGCAACAAACTCTTTCTTGCCTTGTTGACTTTCTTGGACAGAGTAGTGACAATGTGAAGGAGACCTGAGGAACTCTGGCTTCTTTGCTATAAATTGTTCAGAATTTTCAACAGGTTCGATTTGTTTCCTGGATAATGAAATGTAAACAGCTTCTTCATACAAACCTTGCCTTAAATGTACAATATGTTCCTCAAGGTGAACAATCTACTCTTCAAGCACAGCTACAGAAATGAAGGCCATGTTCCGCCATGTTGATCCAAATCTCAAAGACACATTTTGTCCCTCTTTGTCTGTCTGGTCTGTGAGTGGAGTGTTTAATAGGGTTAAGGCCAATTGCAAGTCTTTGGTAAATCCATAGAAGAAAACCCTTCACCTATGAATTTGACTTATTTCTTAAAAAATCAGATTGCAATTTCACTTGTTCCTCTTTGCCCCAATCTACATTCCTAAATTTTTGCGTAGGGAACTTCCTTTAGATTGAGAGCACCACAGATGCATCTACATGTGTCAAAATATATTGTTATTTCGGCAGCCAGAAACCATGTAATTACATCTCAGGATCACGCTCAATTTTCCCTTATTACGAAGATTCTATAGCGATGGGAGCTCTTGGAGCCATTGAGAAGGGTATTTTTGTGTCTTGTTCCGCTGGTAATAGAGGGCCGATTCCTTCTGCAATTTCCAATGGACAAGGCAAATGTTACCAATGGCTCAGGCCATTCTAAACCATAAACGCTCTTTATTGTTGCCCCTTTATCCTTCTTTCCACCTTTAGGATAGGCCTGATACACATACAAATGGCCAAAGTTTGTTAATCTATTACCGAGAAATTATGAATGAAACTTGCATTCATTATTATCCCAAGACCCAAACCATTTCAGCTCAGAAATAAACTTACATCTTTCGAGTGATATGGCAGCTTAAGAATGAAATGTTCGATAGTCAACGCATTCAGTGAGTGACCACTTACGTTAACATCTTGGACAAGTGAATTTTTTTATTTTGAAGATCGATGTTTACAGATTATTATAATGATTAATTATACATAAGGCAAATGGCTGGCATACAGATCAAAAGACAAATTGCTTTGGCATACCCAAAAAACGCTTTCACTCTCATTTGCATTTTACTTGGACTTATTGTTTTCAGCTGGTAGTGCATTGAATTTTGCATTCAACGAAAGCACTATAATTTGTAGTATGACAAGACTGGTCTCTTCAGTACATACCAGATTGTTTGTTTGTGCCTAGCTTCTTCCAGGACCTTTCTGTGGGAAATTCAATGTGTCCAAGATTTGATCTTCCAGGAACGTTTACAGTTTTCAGCTCATGGTGTAATGTATATTGCATTCAGGGAAACAATGGACTTAATTTTTGTTGGTTTGATTGTGTGTAAGAATGTCTGATTGCTCTTTTTTGTTGGTTTGTTTGTGTGTAAGAATGTCTGATTCAGGGAAAGAATGGACTTAATTTTTGTTGGTTTGTTTGTGTGTAAGAATGTCTGATTGCTCATCATCATCATGGTCCTTATATGCAGTCCCGGACTCTTCACACAACTAACATTATAGACCTTCACCTCTGTGTTGTAGATGCATAACTGTAAACCATTCCTAATTACAGCAACATATGATAAGCATGGAAAATCAAGAAAATCTCTGGACATTGGAATGGCACATCATATCCTCCAGCTCAAGCTTTCTAATGGTATTTATTAGACGTTGTTTCCTTGAAAATAATTCATATGGTATGCATGGTAATTTTAGTTGTTATTGACAAGACTATTCACTTTGACATTTTGTTTTTTTTCGGATGAGAAAAATACTGGTTTATATTATGTATTTGGACATTTTGTTATTTATAAGTTGTTTGAAAGGAGTTTATATGATGATGATTTTTATTAGCCCAACTGTCATTTGAATCTCAGCTTCGTTTATATTGATTTACATTAGCTTCCAGTGTTGGTTTTGTGGTTTTCATCCTGGAGATAAAAGTAGTTGTATACTGCAATAGAAATGTCTTATGAATGCTCCCTTTAACTTCAATTAAATTGTCGGATGTTGGTTTTTTAGATGCAACATTTTCTATATACTGCAATAGGAATGTCAGGAATAAAATCTTGGTTATTAAAATAATATATATACCCATAAATAACTTGTGTAGATCTTCAGTGGAGTGACGTTGTACTTGAGCAGTTGAGCGAAAGGTTGAAGGATGGATTTAAATATGAAAAGCAACTAAATACAAGCGGTTGTCTCCAGTTTCTGCAATCTCTGTGTGAGATGTTTAGAATTGGTTCTAATTCTGGTCAGACTGAGTAAACTAGCCCATCGTAACAAAGCTTTGCTGTAAATTTGAATCAGGGCAAGATATTTGAATAACTGCAAAAATGTTTTTATCATTATTAAAAATATGATTTGTGGAATTTCGGAAATTTACTTCATGATGGTTCAGTTTAATCCTTTGTCATTCTTTTTCAGTTCCAGTTCAATGTCAGGGTTATATTTAACAATTTGATGGGAACCGTTCAATGTCTCTTTCCCACTCATAAAAATTTATGTGTCAATTTCGATTACGAACTTCTTTATGAATTGATATGTTTTGTTGGCCAAGCCATAGTTTTTTTTTGGAAAAAATATTTATGAAAGAAATGATGCTTGGCTATGGGCATAGTGGTGCTGAGAACTGCTACTAAGTTTTAACAATGACATTTATTTGTTGGCCAAGCCATAGTTTTTTTTTGGAAAAAATACTTATGAAGGAAATGATGCTGACGAAAGAGAATTGGTTTTCATAAGCTCCTAGTCATTAAAAGCTGGATATATTTATACATGTAAATATGTTCTGATAAGTACCTTCCAAGAGGATTCCCCGGAAGAGAAGCTTCAACGTTCTCACAATTATCTCCTTAATTGAAGGCGCCATCTCAGTGAATTTCTGCACAGATTCTGCCATTTCAGATTATTTGTTTGTGCCTATCTTATAAATTTTTCTTCCAGGACCTTTATGTGGGAAATTCAATGTGTCCAAGATTTGATCTTCCAGGAACCTTTACAGTTTTCAGCTCATGCTGTAATGTATATTGCATTCAGGGAAAGAATGGAATTAATTCTTTTTGGTTTGTTTGTCTGTAAAAATTTCTGCTTGCTCTTTTTTGTTTCTTTTCAATTTTAATAGAATTTGTTCAAATGTGACAGAGAAAAACCTTGGCACAACAATCAGACGATGATGATGGCCATCACTAGGAAAGATCATAAAGACCTTCAAAAACTTGCATGGGAACAAATGGCTGTTGACTCTAAAAACTCAGGCATTGGATCCAGGATCAGGAAACTGATGGCCTCACTCATAGCATTCATCTGTATCACCTACGTGATGTACTCTGTCAATCTTCTGCTAAGCAGCTATTCTTGTTTGTATTTCACAAATATGAGAAACAACCCTGCATTTTTATTTATTTGAGAATACCTGCTCTGTTTTTTTTTTGCCCAATTTTCTGAAGTTGTTTGTGGCATACTGATGGGCAGATTTGCTGACGCAGAAAAAGGTAACAGTTAGAGGGCGTGTGGATCCCCAAAAAAGGATGCAACGAATTAGATTAATGGGTAACGACCAGAAGAGAAAGAGCATCCATCAATTTGAGGGGGCAGGGTTGGAAATTTGAGAATGTAGAGAAAAAGAGAGAAAAGGGGCACATGTGCCTTGTTAACTTCTGGACTTCTGAAAATTTGATGAATGCCCTGTACGTTAGGCAATTGTGTCTTCATATTTTGTAATACTTCATTTAACAGTATATGCAGTCCCGGACTGGCACTTTTCCTGATATTGGAGATTTTGGAGACCTCTATTTACTCTATACTGACCTTGCACTCTATGCCGCTGGTTAAACCTAGGATTGTAGTGATTTTGTTTTTATTGTTTTGGTCATAGATCAGTCATACTGTAACTGAATTTGGCAATTCCAATTTAATAATCCTATCGGCCTCTCTTTGTACCTTTTGGGACAATTGCTAGTGTATATAATAGTATTGTTCCATGCACTTGAGCATCGGATGGAGTATTATGCATTATTTTATAATCAATTTGTTCTTTTATTCTTAAAAAAATAAAAAACAAAATTAATATTTAATGGTGATTTTTTTTTTAAATAAATTTTATTTTAAATTTGAAATTTTTAAAATTTTAGATAAACATTACCATTGTTATTAATTACATTTTTATTCTTAATCATATGTAAGTGAAACTTTTCAAAATATTAGAAATAATTTATTTTTAAAAAGCAATGTGAACTTTGGTGTAGTGCCCCATTTCCTTCCTTTGATTTGGTAGCCGTGGTTGAGAATTTAAAATTTGAATTCTTGATTATGGATGGTCGCTGATCTTGGAAGGCCGCAAGCAGCATGCCTCTTTGGCTCCGTGATTCAGGTTCCATGATTTATTTAATTATTATGCTGGGCCATCAACATATTTTTATCTTCATACCTTTCATGGGTTCAACCAGGCGTATGATATGGAGGCGTAAAAACTGCCCAGCATATATATATATATGGTTGTATAAAATTAACATTGTTATTAGGAATATAATAATAAAATTATTTTTAATGATAAAAATTAATTGAAATTTAAAGCTTTTTTTGTGATTTATATTATAAAAATAAGAAATTTTTTGATAAAAATTACATCATCATCTTAATAGTATTTTTATGACTTTTAGGTCTTAAACTTTTGAGGTCGTTATGAAGCTTTAAGAAATATTTTTTAGCAATTTGGAGTGTCAAACGTAGCCATGACATTTATGATCTAGTCAAAAGTTGTAGTCTTCGAGTATTCTTTCCAACAAGCTATCACACAACCCAAAGAGATATTTTATGCAAAAGTTGAGCCCCAAGAATGTTGATGTACTAACTAACCACCTCAAGGCCCATAAACCTTTTGGCATTTCATTTTATAGGGTTAGGTTTTTTGGACCTATAAGACTTTTTCTTTATGTTAAAATGTCATTCTTTCAGCCATTGTAATAGTTTTTGGAGAACGTGCATAATCATTAGAGATAACTACCACCATTCTAGCTAGTTTGTGTTCTATAGTATTTTTTTCTTTCATTCATTAATAGAAGTTGGGTTTTCACCATATTACTATGCTTTCTATTATATTTCTCTTTGTGGATTTCATTTAGCTTCTTTCTTTGCATTTCATTCTTTGTACAACCTAGATCATATTTTAACAAGTCGATAACGTGATATGCACGTTATGTGAAGTTGGGTTTTTTAATCATTATATTTTCAAAAAAAAATAACACAAAATTGTATGTTTCTTGGTCATCAAACCCTCTATTATAGTTGAGACGTTTTTTGCTTTTCTTGAAATTACTACCATATAGAATGCTCATATATGACATCCTTAACGACCTTTTTTGTTGTATTTTTGAGTTTGTGTAATAAGTTACCCCTTACTGATGTATTTCCATGTCACACATCAAATGGAGTGATTCTTTTTAATATTCTTCACACATGGTCCACAAGGAATATGGTTTCTCTTTTAAAAAGAAAAAGGAAAATAAAATATACTTAACACAAAGAAATTTGTCATGTTCATATTCTTATTAGATAATAGTATGTCCTATCTTCGTCTAACATTTTACGAAATCAAAAATCAAGGTCATATGCGAAAATTATCACTATTCCCCCCACATATATCATGTTTTATTACATAGTTGTTTTTACCTTCATTTATTTTCTATGCATACTTGTTTTATTACTTAGCCAATTTTACTTTTATTTATTTTTATTTTTATTTTTCAAATTTCTAGAACCTCACCTTTGCATTGTCAATATTTATCATATCATTTTTATCCTAAGTTCTTTCGGTATATCTCCTTGTGATACATGGAATCTAGTTGGGCATATCCTGAGGTAACACTAGGAAGGTATTAATTGGAGAGAGATGACTCAGAATGAATTAGGATAATGAGTGGGCAATGACATGGTAACCAAAAACTACATTATGCATAACGTATGCAAAGTTCAATGTCTCTTTCTACTTCATATACAAATAATGTATAGAGTCCATTTCTTTATCAATCATTATAAAGAAATTATGCACCCTTTCTACTGATGCCTTCATATTCTCAAAGTAATTATGGACCCTAAAATACTTCTTCATTACTAGCAGCCATGCTTCTTGATGGGGCCAGCCCACATGGTCCCGCGCTATCCCAACTTACGTGGACCTACACTATTAAACTGGCTCGGATATATGGTAATTGCAAATTGATTTTGGTTTTAATTAACAATCAAACCACGGTACCTGGTATTGTTTCTCCGTAGGACACTTGCCCTCCTCGAATTTGACAAACCCTAATTCACTTTTTACTGCCCGGTTCGCGCCTCTACCGTCATTCTTACCTTCGTTACTTGGTCTTTGCGAGCTCTGTATGGTTTTGGCTCCGCCTCTGGGTTGTCTTTGTCTGTGGTGAAACCTTGTTGAATTTCCGCCGGTCCTGTGGTGAGATAATGCTGCTTAGCTATGCCTGGTCATTACTGTGAGACTGTATATTCGACTCCAGGTTGTGTTGGTGAGTTACTGTGACTCCATCGTGCATTCGGTTCGTTTTTATGACTATAAGAACATTTCTGGGTTTTCTCTTGTGAATATTGTCGGTTCTGGTCTTCTTAGCAAATTTGTGGTGAATTCCTGTAATGTATAATGTCTGGTCCGCTCAGTTGACAGATGCACAGGTCGATGGACTTTCAGCTTGGTTCTTCTCCGGCGCTCGGCTCTGTAGACAAGGTATGTCTCCGTTTCATGCTATCATTCTTTTTCCTCCGTTTGTGCTGGAACTTACGTTTCGCAGCCCCTCTGTGGACAGGGTCTCTGTTTCGGGTTCTGTAGGCCTTTGGTTCCGACTCACTGTAAGGTATGGTTACTTCACCTTAACAATACTCAGGGTTTTATATTTACAGCATCATCGTTTCATTTTCTTGGGCAGGGGTTTTGGCTGGTTAGAAACCCTGACCCTCCACCTTATGTTTCGCTTGCAGGTGTGGCCGGTTCCCGTGTCTTCACAAGGGCTTCTATCGATTCCACCCGGGTAGCTCTGCTCTCGTTTTATTTTCTTGCAATGATTCTTTGTCTTAGTCGCGGTTGCAGTCGCTTGTTGTGTGAACTGTTGGTTTATCTGTTGAGTCTGGGCGTATTGGGTTTACTCAAACCCTTAGCTGTAACGTAGGAGGGTTTTTATGGGTCATTTATAACTTGGTTCGGTGAACCCTCGATGTACAGTCTATGTAATTTTTTTATGTAGAAAATGCAATGTAATATACAGCGATATATAAACTTGTTTACAGCTAGTTCTGGTGGCTTACCCGGTTGCTGTTGCGGTCTAGTTTGTCCCTCTGTGTTTGCTGGTTCTTTCCGCCTTGTGCTCACTTTCGTCTCGACCAGTTAATAGATTCTTGGATACTGTAAAAACACTGTTATTATATTTAACTGAAATGAAATGATTATACAACACTGTACATGTGGATTTTTGTTACTGAGGACATATGTATATTTGAACAGTTTGTTTGCTCGTGCACTCAATTGGATGAAGGAAAAAAATGTATATCTATTATTCTCATGCAAATGCTCCGCTGCTGAACCCCTCTGGGTTATCTCGCTTGTCGTTTTATACAATATTTTTGGGTAGTTTGATAACTACTAGTAGTTATTCTATTACAGTTTATTTTGCAGTTACTGTAGGCATGATTTTCTTGACTATCAATTTGTTTACTTTGTCTGCCTTTCTACCATAGGAGTTCGTTGTTTACATCACCTATTGACACTAATCTACTCTTAACGTGTCTAACTAAGACCTGTTACAATATTTTAAATAAAATGAACATAAATTTAAAATAACAGAAGTTAATACTGTAGTTGACCATGAAAGAAATAAAACAACAAAAAAAAAAAAACATAGGAACTTGACAGGCTTGCTGTCCGTTCAATGAACTGTTTATCATTCCCAATCTTCTTCAGAAACTATGTTCTCCCTCTCTCGGTCTTCACCCTGTTGACCAGATGCTCCTGCATCAGGCTGCCAGGGTAAAAGAGAGATTTCATGGCTCCGTTCCATGAGCTCCTCCACCGAGTAGCCAGCCTTCTAAATTTGTGTCTCGTCGAGCCAGGAGCTGTCCTCCATTGGACGGTCCTTCCACTTGACGAGGTAATGCAGATACTCCTTCTTGTGTGTCTTCTTGGCTACCTGTGTCCTTAGGATTCCTTCGATTTCATGGGTCCGGACCGAAGGCAACTGTTTCTTCCAAAGACTGCTCTCGAACTGGGTGTCCCGTTGTGGTTGTACCATTCTATCATCTTCCGCCTGGGCATGATATGGGAACAGGTCTGCCACGTTGAATATAGGTGATATACCTATATCAGGTGGCAACTGAATTTCATACGCATTCGCTGAAAATTTCCGCAGAATTTTGCATGGGCCGATTTTCTTGAATTTCAGCTTGTTATACGTACCCTTAGGAAACCGCTCCCAACGTAGGTGCGCAAGTACTTCGTCTCCAACATCAAACTGTACCTCTCGTCGCTTTGTGTCTGCGTGATGTCCTGTAATCTCAACTTAACCTTTTCATGAAGTTCACTCATGGATTCAGCAAAATCCTCCCCATCTGCACTTCTCCGTTCTAGCTGTCCCAAATCTCATAGTTCGTGTACCCCTCGAGGATTCATTCCATACAAAATCTGAAATGGGCTAAATCCAGTGCTCCGATTGGGCGAATCGTTATATGCGAATTCTGCCTGGGCAAGAGCTCGATCCCATAATCGTGAATTTTCTCCTGTCAAACTTCGTAATAAATTGCCCAAACTCCTATTCACCACCTCTGTCTGTCCATCAGTCTGCGGGTGATACGTAAAACTGAAATTTAATTGCTGCCCAACTTTTTCCACAGGGTGCGCCAAAAATGTCCTGTGAATTTCACATCCCTGTCTGAAACAATAGTCCTCAGTAAGCCATGTAATCTAACAACTTCCGTGAAAAATAGGTGTGCCACATTCGTGGCATCACTAGTTTTCCCTCATCGAACAATCCGGAATACATAGTTGTCCACCTCGAAATAATAATCCTTCCTGTAAATTAAAATCTAGCCATGGGCTTGTATTCCTTAAGACAGGATTTTGGCATGCTTCAAAAGCTTCCTTTAAATCCGCGTCCATCTGGTGCAAATCCTTCAAATACTCAAATCCCATCACCTGTATGCCACTTTCCTGTAAGAGCAAGGCTCTTCTGCTTAAAGCATCTGCCACTTTGTTGGCTTGCCCACTTATGTGTTTTAGCACAAAAGTAAAGCTCTGTAAGTACTCGACCCACTTGGCATGCTTATGGTTCAATTTGTGCTGCTGCGTTACATATTGTAATGTTGAATTATCAGAGAACAAGATGAACTCGTTGCCTAGTAGGTAGTGTCTCCAATGTTTTAAAGCTTGGACTACTGCATAGAACTCTTTATCATATGACGAATACTTCTGCCGACTCTCATTTAGTTTTTCACTAAAAAACGCCACTGGTCTATCCTCTTGACTGAGCACAGCGCCAATAGCTGTCCCACTTGCATCGCAATGAACCTGAAAAGGTTTACTAAAATCGGGCAGTCTCAAGATCGGCCTCTCCGTTATTTTCCGCTTCAGAAGTTGGAAACTGTCTTCCGCTGCCTTGGTCCAACAAAAAGGTTGGCTGGCCTTTTTGATGGTCTCTAGCATTGGTGCGCAGATCTCACTGAAATTCTTAATAAATTTTCGATAAAAACTTGCTAAACCGTGAAAGCTACGTACCTCAAACAAACTTTTAGGTGACGACCAACTCATAATCGCTGAAATCTTTTCTGGGTCCATCTTTAACTCGTTCTCTGCAACTACAAATCCCAGATATATCAGCTCCTTCTGCAAG
>APFE030694798.1:0-16755 GCA_000404065.3 Pinus taeda | reverse complement strand
TCCTACTCCGCCTCTACCACAACCTTCACCTCCTCCTCAACCACCTTTACCCCCTCCTCCTCCTCCTCCACCTCTGCCAGAACCATCACCACCACATGCCCCTCCTCTTCATCCGCCACAACCACCACCACCACTGCCAATGCCGTTGCCTTTCCCTTTTCCTCCTCCTCCTTCTCCTCCTCCTCACCCACCTCCTCTGCCTCCACTCCTTCCTTTACCATTATCAACACCCCCTCCCTACTTCCCCATCCCCTCCACCTCCTACTCCTCTTGCCCTGCCTCCTCCGTTGCCTCCTCTCTCACTGCCACCTTTGCCTTCAGTTGCTCCTCCTCCACGCCACCACCTCCTCCTCCTTGTGCTCCTCCTCCTCTGCTTCCATCTCCTCCTCCTCCTTGCCCACCTCCTTCTCCCCTACCTCCACCTCTGCCTCCTCTGCCTCCTCCACCTCCTCCTCCAACTCTACCTTCACCTCCACCTCATACTCCTCCATTGCCTCCTGCTCCTCCTCTCCTCTGCATTTTCCTCTCCCTCCTCCTCCTCCTCTCCTATGCCTCCTCCTCCTCCTCTCCTCTGCCTCCTCGACCTCCGCCTCCACCTCCTCCTCCTCCTCCTCTTCCTCTTCCTCCTCAAAAAGCTTAATCAAAATAAAATTGCATATCATTTCATTATTTTTATTTATAATACTTATTTAGAAAACTGAGATATCAATATATACATGATAATATAACAAGTAATATGTATAAAAAATTGCAATATAAATAAGGCATTATGAGCACAACGATTTAACTAGTAAAATTTAATTTAGTTCTCTAGTTTAAGTCGAATACTATTTTCACAATTTCACTAACAAAGTTATGAAAAAGGTGATTAAAATTGTGTGGCCACCTATGATTTTCAATATCAAAGTTGTAAGGGTGGTGAACAACAAAAGTGAATATTGAATAATCCATGTGAGTGTAGTTTAAGAGGACAACATTTTCATGTTTTATTTGGAAAAAAAAAAAATTAGCTTTGACTACTTTCCACATATACATATTTCTACATGTCTATATTTGAAAATATTAAGAACAATTTTTATATTTAAAAATATAATTGAGAATGTTGAATTTATTTTTGTATTAAAAATTTCAAAAATATATAATCTGAGTGCCAAATTCCAATTCCAATAAAAAAAAAAATGCTAAATCTATGGTGAATCTATTTTCATATTAGAATATAGATAAAAAAATGAGGCATCAAAGTTTATACACCCAAGGAACATTTACAGTCCATCATTCAACAAACCAGAAAAGAGGTGAATGCTTGCAAGAATTTCTAAATTTTTTGCTTCATAATTTTGGCCTAAGTGTATCAATGATTGATATCTCGGTAACCATAAGACCAAAGTTCAGTGCAGAGGATTGGGCCGATATAGTAATTGAGGATGAATCTTGATGACGAAGTGTTCAGACTTTTCAATGTGTGAATAAATGTATAATGAAACATGAAAAGTATGCCTATGTGAAAAGTATCAAGAAGTACTTTTCATACTTGAGGAAAAAAAATTATAAACCAATGTTTATCATTCAAATGTGCAAACAAAATTATCCAAAATCAATATCCATAGCTGTAGAAAATTTTTATAGACAACATATCCATAAGCGATATCCATAGATCTGAAAATTTTTATAAACAACATATCCTCAAACGATATCCATAGCTGTACAAAAAATTTATAAACAACAAGTTACATTGTGCAAGAAAATTGTCGATAAACGCTATCCATAGTTGTAAAATGTTTTTATAAACCATACTTTAAAGCAAGGATCGAAGAAGATTCGTGGCTTCAAATATGCAAACAAAATAAACGATATCCATAGTTGCAGAAAAAATTTATAAACGAAGATCGAAGAAGAGGCATGGAATATTAAGCTAATTTTAATCTATCCATAGTTGTAAAATGTTTTTATAAACCATACTTTAAAGCAAGGCTCGAAGAATAGTCGTGGCTTCAAATATGCAAACAAAATAAACGATATCCATAGTTGCAGGAAAAAATTATAAACGAAGATCGAAGAAGAGGCATGGAATATTAAGCTAATTTGAATTGACAGAAATGGCTACTTACCTGAAGGCTGATTGGAAGTAGAGTTATGAAGTGACAAGGGCGTTGAGCATGGATCAAACACATGATATTCGTATATTCAGTTTGAATCTTTCTAGAGAAAGACGACAAAGATACAGATCGATCAGACGATCTTCAGAAGCCTGGGTTCAAATGTGTAAACAAAATAAACAATATCCATAATTGCAGAAAAATATTATAAACAAAGTTCCAAGAAGAAGAGTCATGGAATGTTAACATAATTTGAATTGACAGAAATGGCTGCTTACCTCAAGCCTCATTGGAAGTAGAGTTATGAAGTGACGGGCGTTGACCGTGGATCTAACACATGATCTTCATATATTCAATCTGACTCTCTCTCAACAGAGATACAGATCGAACAAACGACCTTCAAAGATATTCAGTCTGACGCTCCCCCGTCAAAGATACAGATGGAACACAAGATCTTCATATATTTAGTCTCACGGTCTCCCAATGAAAACACTATCCGAGAACAATTGGGCATGAGCATAGTTTCGAAATCATCACATATTGGCTGGGTGAGATTGAGATTGTTAAAAAACGGCTATGAAGGGAACGTCTAGAATTCAACGTCTAGAATTCAAGAAGACAGCCCGTAAAAGAAAAAAATTACCTAAATTTAGAAAATACAACGTATATGTGACACTTAAATTTAAAACAATGCATAAATTTGTGATTGTGAGAAAACGGCTATGGAGGGAACAGCTCGAATTGAAGAAGACAGCCCATAAAAGCAAGAGGTTACCTAAATTAACGCAAAAAATAACTTAAATTTAAAAACATAATATAAATTAAAAGTTAAATTTAGAATTAAAAGTTAAATTTAGAATTAAAAACATAATATAAATTACATTAATTCAAAAAAAACCCACTCGTTAAATTAAAACAATACAAACCAAAATAATTTACCTTTAAATTTTAAAGAAAGCAAAGTAAAAATTCGAAGGTTAAATTTAAAAGATTATTCCTTTCTATGCATCGGGCATTGTTGGAATGGATTATGCCGCTTTCTTGTCAGAGATGATAACAAATTATAAGCGCCCACTACTTGGAAAAATTCGTTTCAACATTCGATGAACTACTTGGCATGAATTTGTTTGAACGTTCGATGAACTCCAAGCGCCCACTACTCGCATTACCTGTCACACAAATACCCACTACTTACAAATCTCGTACACAAATACCCATTACTTACTCGCATTACCTGTCACACAAATACCCACTACTTATGCATGTGCGTTTAAATTCTTTTCCACGGTTTAATAACTCCCAAGTTTCTACCATGATTCCAACATGGCTTTTTACTCGATAAATAATATTCCCAGAACGTGTGATATAAATGTTTTAACTCGCTGTTACCATACTTGGAAGGCACCTCAGGTTCATATCAAATTGTGGTATGTGACTGGTTTTTCTTAACTCACAAGCTTTTCCAATGAGTGCTTAACTGACAAGTTTTTCCAATGAGACAATCGCCACATTTGTTTTAAAAATTGCGTATATTTCAAATTTAAAAATCTTCTTTTTTCCTAAGAGTAAGACTGCATCCACAAGGTTTTGAAAGAAGGTTTTAGGTAGCCATTTAATATTTATAGAGTTTTTCATGTGATGTTTACATAATGTTTTTGTTGGGGACTATTTTTGGAACTGTGGTATGAGAAATTTACCATATAGGCTTTCTAAAATTAGTTGTGAACATTCCAATTTGAAAATTGTCTTGTTAATCTTCACCATTGCATCACATTCATGAAAGTTTAGAAAAGGAAAAAAATAACAACGGTCAACTCTTAAATACAAGTATTAAACACATCTAATGATTAAATTTAAGAAATATTAATTATATTTTTGAAAGTTCAGAAAAGCAAAAAGAAAACAACTATATTTAGAAAACAAAAATTTACATTCTTGAATTTCTGTTAGCTCTAAACTAAATCCAACTCTTGAATTTAAGAAATACTAATTAAATTTTTGAAAGACAAAATGTCAACAACCAAATTTAGAAAGCAAAATCCCAATTGCATTCTTTGCTCCAAAAATTAAAAAAACAGTTAAGTTTAAAAAAAAAAACAAAAATGATTCTCACCAAAACAAATTAAAAACGATCGAAATATATTGGTGAAATTTATTAAAAAAAAAATTAATTACCTTTAATGGTAACATTAAAATAAAGAAAGGTAAATTGGCTTCATGAAAGTACACAGTTAAAAAAAAACATGAATTAATTTCATGAAAGTGCACAAAAATGCACAAAGTTAAAGTGTGATTTTAAAAGCTAAATCTCTATATAAACGACCCAAACCATGGATGTCCTTTATCTACACAACATTTCAATGACCTCTCTAATCATGAAAATGAATAAGCAACAAGTGTAATTATAATTAGTGTTTTTTTGCTATACAGTAAAATTACGAAAATAACATTTAAAGATAGTTTTTTTAATAGAAAAAATCTCTATTAGAATTTATATGCATTAATGATATTATTCTCTAATAAATACAAAAAAGTCATATGCATTAATAATTTTGTTAATTAATAAAAGAAATTATTAATTCATATTTTTATAAATACTTTTAGATTAGAAAAGTTTGAATGATACATTATATAGATAAATTATTTACCTAACCCTTTGGAAAACCTTAGTTACTAAATCTTTCAGGGATTGTTTAGCTACAATCCAATAGTTGTGGTATTACAACAATGAGGGCAATCATATGGAAACACCCACTTAGTTTTCCAATAATATTTTGATTTTAAAATACATATATTAATATATCTATCTTTGAATTCACTAATTATAATAAATTTATTATTGGATATTCCTATTCATTGCACCATATATTAACTCCCAATAATTATTTCCTTTCTTTAATGTAACCTTTTACCACTATGACAACTATAATATGTAATACAATATGTCTCCTTAACCAAAAGTCATCATGAAGGTGTCCCACAACCCATATAAACCCTAATTTATTGTGATCACTAGTACTTTTAGAGAATTACAAACCATGCCACAATGCTACCTCTAACCACTATTACCATTAACAAGAAATGACACTTATGACTTTGTAATCCTTAAGATACTAACTATAAAATTAGGTAAACGATAGTGCACTATGATCTTTAATACAATGAATTCTAAAAACTATACACACTAGTAGAGTCTAAGATAATGAGATTGTAACTCCTAAGAACACATAACACACATAGATTTTAGTATTTATCACATTAAATATAACTTATATATACTTAAAGTGGCTTAGCATAGCGAAGGTAAAGGTGAATCATGTTGAGTATTATGTAGATGATATCTTGACTATTGACATTGACCAAAAGACCATTTTAAGGGAGCCAATCTATGGTAATGATATTGTTGAGTACTCATAATTCTACCATTAGATGATATTATAATGGACTATATTTTGTAGATCACTTGAGGCCTTAATATTGTTGTGTGAAGCCCATTTAAGCTATTATGATTATGCTTTCACAACCATAATTTTATTTATCTCATATTTATAAAACAATATGATTTTTTCCATTTTATGCCTCGATGCACTCAAATTAACAAAGTATAGATATGTTTTTCTAAATTTAATTATATGTATTGAAATTTTGATTGGATTCTACAAAAATACCAAAACTGATGTCTTTCACAAGGTACACATTGTGATTATCATTAGCTTTGTCATGTTTCCAAGTAGAAATCTGAATTATCCTGGGAAGTAGGATGGTTAAGTTCCAACTGCACTTGTAGTTTATCTAGAAAGACCTAACATATTCACTAAAGTAGTTGTGTTGAGGATTTGTTTTATGTTATTTGCTTGGAATTAATTTTTTAAATCTATGTCTCAACATTCAATTGTGGAAAGTTTTTTTTATCTTACTTAAAAATATAATTAGAGTAGTGGAAGATATCAACTCACAACAATAGCCAAAAATACAAATTACCTCATTCAAAAATGCATAAACCAAGAAAGATAGAATAGAAGCTATGTTATTCTCAGGATGATGAGGAGGTAATGGAGACATATATTGATATCCCTACTATTGTAAAAATGGAAAGGGTTATTCTATAGTGCCCCTCTCTAAAATTGGAGTAAACATATTGTGCTACATATTTTGTTAGAATATATTAAATGATAGAAGTGTATGTAAGAATTAGAATCATTACCTGATGCAACAACATCTAAGGAATTTCTCCCATGAGGTTGCAACCCACTAGCCATAGATGTTATAGGCTCTTTATATTTTGTAGCCCAAAAGGAATGGATCGAGTGACAAAATTGTAGGTTATGTTAAATTGTAAAAGATTCAGAAGATTTCCTATAAAGGATGGAATTGTTTAGATAAAATATTTAAGACTTGCAACTTTGGTAGTTGGTTGAAGGTTGAAGGGACAAAACTGTTGAAGCTATTTATAAAGAGATTTAGATGTTTGTGTCTTTAAATCTCATAAATAATGTCTAAGAATAGTAGTCAGCTAGGGATGAGATTATGCAATAAAGCCAACTACTGGAGGTTAATACATCTTCCCAATTCCACATGACTACTAATTGATTTGTTGATGTAATTTCAAATCTATGTGTTAATTTTTAATTGGAGCGAGGCAGACCAAAATGGCACACTACTATTTGTTGGGATGACAATTCAACTATTTGTTGGGATGAATGTGTGCATCATTATGACTGCTAGGTAGAAACATTCAACCTTATATTAATCAATAATTGTTTTAACTACAAACCAATGTCAACTCATTTTTTCAATCCTTCATAATATTTTTAGGAAATATAATACCAAATATTTTGTTGAAAACATTGAGGTAAGTATTTAATGTGCTAACCTAAAATATCATTAACATTTGAACTAGTTATCCATATAAAGCTAGTCGGAAAAATGAGGTAAGTATTTAATGTGCTAACCTAAAATATCATTAACATTTAAACTAGTTATCCATATAAAGTTAGTGATAAAAATCACTAAGCAATGTAGGAATATTGAATAGAAATATTTTGAAGAAATATAATAAAATCTATAAATTAAAAAAGTATTTAAATATATAAATAAGGAGTAGTCTAATTTATAAATGAAATATTTTTTTCATCAGAATCTGGAGATAAAATTTGGAGAAAGACTATGATTTTTTGTTGTCTAAAATAGATTTTTTAAATTTGATGATACAATTTCAAGAAAGACTGATTTTTTGTTGTGGTCAATACATTTTCGAAATATGAAAATACAATTTCATGAAAGACAGATTTTTTGTTGTCTAAAATACATTTTTTAATGCGTAAATGAATTCAACCCACTAGAAAACCTTGGGGCACTCAAATTCTAGAAATTAAGCAACTTAAACTCAAGTTTTTAAAATCCTCTGCTCGAATTTGGTTAAAATTAAAATTTACCAAAAAAATTATCATGAAAAAATCCATTTCCATTATAAATTAGACTATGCGTAAAAATAATAATTATATTAAAGCAACTAGCAATTATATCCAATGTAATATAAAAATAACTAGTAATCAATAAAGATATAAATTTGTATAATAATAAAAAAAACTATCATTATTAGTGACAATAATCGTTTTTGGTTGCTAGCCATGAATGTAGTCTAACTCATTACTATTGTTTAAGGAAAACTACTCCTAGAGTGACCCGTTAGTGGTCTACAAGGTGACATATGCCTCATGGTCTTGGGTCATTAACCTTCTTTCTATTTCCTTACCTCATTTCTGTTTCCTTACACCCTTGGAAGATGAGATCTTAGTCAAGGAGATGTTATTTTAATAATAATTATTTTATATCCATGCTTTTAGAATAATAATTGTAATTCTCAAAACTATATTAATGATAATTTTACGTGTATCATAATAGATTAATTGGAGTACTTATGTTAGTGATTATACATGTATTGTTTAGTTTATCTTTTAATAAATTTTAGTGAATTTTTTATAGTGCCAAAAATATCTATCAATAAATTTCAAATTTAATGAGAGTGTTAATAGTAAGGTTCAAGTTTCTATATAGGCTTGTCACTAATATATTATTCCAACTAAAACCATATGTTTACTACATTGAATAAGAACAAAATGAAATATAGGGATGCAGATGTAATTGAGAATGTATTCAAAATATCACCGAAGTATTTGTAGACCATAAAGGCTATGAAATATGAGATGAAATGATTAATCCTAAAACTATGTGACATTGAGCTATTTCAAAGACATCTTTCATAAATATTCTTCGAATGTGAATTTATTTCCTTATTGAGTAGATAGTCCAAGCAATGATTTTATTACAAACAAAATTTAGATATAATTGAGCATACCTCGTTGTTCAAATACCTTGTGTGTCGAACCAAAAATTATTGGAACATTTCTAGATTTAGGTAAATAATAGTATGTGGTAAATAAGTTATTATCATATATCAACATGTACCATCACCAACTGGGTTGGAAGCTATATTTGAAGTAACCATTTATGTTGCATGAGAAAGGACAAGAAAATTATTGTGATTTTAGATTGATGTTATCATGAAGGTTTCACCCTTATCATAACATCAATTGATATAAAAAAATGTATGCCAAAAATATTAGAAAGATATTTTCCCAAACACATTCTCTTATTACTATTATTTATATTAGATTTGTTTTCTGATGTATATCATTTTGGTTCCCCATATTAAAATGAACACCATATTGTGGGACTTAAGAGTTATTTTTGTGAGTATTTCAACAAATGTGCTAAGTTCACCATGAATGTAACAAGCATAGTTTTGATCATTGTCATTAGAAAGAGAGAAATAGATTAATAAAAAATGAAAATCATCCATCAAACATCATAAGAGTACGGAATGGAGATAAATTCATTGTCATTTCATTATGATGTGTATTGATAAAATTAGAAAATGATTACGGGACTATGTAAATACATTAACTTTGAACCTCGAAATTCTAAACCAAAATCCTTTGAAGCAAGAAATATTTGGAACAAGAGATAAAGGTGAGTTCTTTATATCATGTTTTAACTAGATGTTGAAACTATTGAAAGAGAAAAAAGTTATAGATATATATACACCTTTTATGAGGACATGGTGAAGCCTAGTGCCAAAACTAGTGAAGAGAATACTAGAAGTTTCCTAATTTAGTTATAATTTTCTTAAACATAAGTTAGAAAGGATAATATGGGATATTGAATAGAGATAGGAAACAATTCATACAATTTATTATGCAGCCCATATACGATTTAGAATTAATGGAGATTAAAAATATGTTGTAATTCTTAGCATAAAGTCATTATATATGTATTAAAAGAGATATATAAAATATGCATGTCTAAACTTTACCAAATCATAAAAAATGTGAAATAGAGTGAACGTGCTTAAATTATAGTTTATGGCTTGATGAAATATAAGCTTTTATGGTATCATGCAAGTTGAAACCACACTATTTAAATTGATGTTATGATATCCAAATAATAGAATATGTAATTAATGAAGAGTCATTAGATTAAAACAACCTATATCAATGCATATTTAGAAAATGTTGGATTTTCACTTTTGCAAACCATATATATCGATGGAATTAAAAACATGATTAAGGAATTGTCCAAGCATGTCATTATTGCAAAGGAAATAATGAAATAGTTTAATATATAAATATGAAAGTCCTTATATAAAATTCTATGAATTAAAAAATATTTATAAAGTAGAGTTAGAAGTTCTTAAGCCCTTCTCCATCATAACATTATCAAGAAAATATATGTCGAGAAAATATGTTAAGATGCTCAAATATTTGAAAGAAAGGGGAAAATGACATATACACGTACACAATTTATGCATACCTAATGAATGTTATTTGAAGATTAATACTGAAAGTTTTTTTCCGTGAATATACATGTATTAAATTTTGGCTATGATGGATATCATACTATTATTAATGGGAGATATATAGTAACTAGCAGAAATCAATAATGGCTATAAACTCCTGACCCTAAGCGTAAAAAGAGTTGAACAGAGAAGGTAAGTTTGCAAGTCACAAAGATAGTTCAACTTTTAACTTAAATGAGGTGTGTATGTATTAAATGATATAAATCAAATATCCATGCCCAATATTTATAACTCATTAATAATGTAAAATATAGTGTAATATATTCATTTATTATTCACAGCTTAATAAAATATATTTTTTTATAGGATTATATAGTATTGAGCGATGTAATTAAAACAAATCATGTGATATCCAAATATGTAACTAATGAAGACTAATTGTAGGGAAGAAATCTAGAGAAATGAAAAATTGGAAAAGGTTGAATATATAGAATTAAATATAGTTTCTTCTTGAAGCAAGAATACTAAAAGAAATACTACAAACATAAGCATGGTCCTTTTTCACTTCCCTAGATTTTTGTTTGTAACAAAACAAAATCTTTTTGAAATTTAGTAGCATGGTTGTAAATAAATATTAAAAATATTAATTATTTATAAGATTACATTCATTGGCGTAAGTAAGGTTAATGTAAAAACATTAAGGAAATGGTGAATTTGAGCATTATAGCATTTAGGGGAATGTGTGGGTTAAACAAATAGGGGTTAGTATTCTCCGTCGTGATATGTTTTGGAAAAATATAACAGTTTCATATAATAAAATTTTGAAAATGCTTCTTAAACGTTACTTACAAGGTATATGAATATATTTCACACTAAATCAATGTAATGCTTCTTAAATTTCACTTTTAAGTATAAAAGTATAATTCCAATCATGACATAAATTCACATGGATAGTCTCTTTTACACTATCTTCATTTTATACCACATATGTCCATATTCAGGGTTACTCTAGACATGTTTATATTAAGGAACCTCTTACAATTATCCTTAATCTTGCACAACCGAAACGTAATTTGAACTCCTATAAAAGGTCCCCTTTTTTTTGAAACTGTGTGGTCAATTTAAGCTTTTAAAAAATACATCTTAGATTTTATTCTTCACAAAAAATGAGAGAATATTCATGATATTATGTAACCCTCATGAATATATATAGCACGTAATGCAACATAGAGAATAAATAAGGGAATGACCCTTTTGATTAGTGTTATCTTAATATGCACATATTGCAAAACAGAAAAAAATAAGGGAACAATCCTTTTCATCAATTTTATTTTAATATCACAAAAAGAAATTGTAGGTTTTAAGATCATACAGAAATTACCTGCATATGAATTATAAAACACAGAAAATAAATAATACGAGAGTAGAACACAGAAAACACATATACACAAATATTTTTCCCTGGATCCCAAAATTGGGACTACTAGCTTGATTTTTCATTATGTTCCTTTGAACATTACAATACATATTTATACATGCCGAAGCATCCAATACCATGGACCGAAAACCATCACATCCAATACCATGGACCAAAAACCATTGCGTCCAGTACCATGGACCAAAAACTATTGTGTCTAAAAAACATGTGCGCAAATCATGCACAAAACCATAGGTGTGTCCGCCCAACCTAACATAATGTGGGGTTATGGGTGCCCTTCAAACCCCTTGTTAACTACGTGGAAATAATATAACACAACGCAATAGAAACATGGGAATTGATCTAAGAAAATTGTTGTTCATTTATTAGAGAACTAATATCTAATAGGGTTAATAAACATCTCACATTGCAGAGATGTTATTCAAATAAAATACGTTTATCCTAATACTTTGAACTATTATTTGAAAATGAGGTGTCACATATTAGTCCTTGCCTTTATAACAATGCATTTAGTAGCAATCTTATTACTAGAAATGTTCCTTCTTCCACATAAGACCAAAAAAATATTGGAATTATGGATGTATAATGATGGCCCTTACTATTGAAAATGAATTAATGGAGTTAGAAAATTAAATAGGATAAGACCTTTGTCTATGCCAACAATAACACAAAAAAAGGAAGTCAATAATATTATCATTCAAGGCTCCATGGGATATCTCAAAAGATTTGATGAACCAAATACAAAATATAAATGAAAACATTATATGAAATTTCCATTATGTTGGAATAAGGGAGAGATGAAAATAGCTCTAGATGAAATTTTAATCATTGAAACACATGGTCGAATATGAATATATATATATATATATATATATATATATATACTCAATTTCAAATAAAAAGACTTGTCAATAGTAGATAATGCAGAAAAAAAGAGAATATCTTTGAATATATTGAAGAAATAGAATCAAAATATCATGTTAAAACTATCCTTTCACTTAATTCTATTGGATAAAAAATTATTATCTAGAATTGCAAAATAAAAAAAAAATATACCTATAGACATTGAAGGATACTCTAGAATTATACTATCCACACAATCTTCTCCTCCTCAATTATCTCTTCCTCAATTACATGCACTATTATGAGAATTGATTCATCAATGCTATAGCCAAGAATTGCCAAGAATTTCTAACAGATGCTAGATAGTTCCAACACATGTTAGGCAAGCTAATACATGCCAAGTGATAAGGCATTCCAAGATGTGCTAGTTCTTAGGGTGTGGTGCCAATTCATTTTAAGGAGTGTTAGGGAGTTCCAAGAAACACAACAGAGCACTAGATTTAATTGCTTGGAAATGTATGAACAAGTGTGTGTAATAGGGAGTGTTACCAAGTTCTAAGTATCCTAAGGAGGGAGTGATAAGGTATGATAGGCAGTGCCAATGCATTTTAGAGTTATTGGGAACCATGTCGAGATGTACCAAATGACAAGGTGTGCCAATGTGTGCTAAGGAGTATTAGTGAGTGCGAGGGAAACATAAGGGAGCACTAAGCCAAAAAGCATGGAAATGGATGAATAAGAATATGTGACAGGGATTTTTAGTGAGTTTCAGGTGTGTTAAGGAGGGAGTGACATGCTATGTTAGGTAGTGTTAGGGAATGCTATGGTGTCAGGAAGCATGTTTCCAAGATGTGCTAGGTTCTAAGGTTTGTCAACGCGTGCTAGGAAGTGTTACAAAGTGCCATGGAAACACAAGGGAGCACTAGGTCAAAATAATGTATGGAAATGAATGAATAATATTTTGTGACGAGAAGTGTCAGTGAGTTCTAGGTGTTCTAAGGAGGGAGTGACAACATATTCTATGAAGTGGTAAGGTATGCTAGATTCTATGGAAACATGCCAAGATGTGCTAGGTGATAGGGTGTGCCAATGCACGTTAGGGAGTTTTAGGGAGTGTTGCAGAAGAACAAGGGAGCACTAGTTTCAAATGCATGGAAATGAATGAATTCGAGTGTGTGATATGGAGTGTCCATGAATTGTAGTTGTGTTAAAGAGGGAGTGACAAGGTATGCTAGGTAGTTCCAGGTAATCCTAGAGTGCCAAGGTGACATGCCAAGATTTCCCAGGTATCAGGGTGTGTAATGTGTGCCAGGGAGTGTCAGGGAGTGCCATGGAAACACAAGAGAGAACTATTTCAAACTGAATAGAAGCAAAGGTTGAACGAGAGTGTGTGATAGGGAGTATTAGTGAGTTTCAGGTGTGTTAAGGAGGGAGTGACAAGGATATATGCTAGGAAGTTCCAAGCCATGCTAGAGTGTCAGGTCATGTTAGGGAGTGGTAGGGTGTGCTAGAAAGTGCCAAAGCATGCAAAGGAATGCAGGCAGTGGTAACACATGCAACATAGTACCAAGGGATTGTTAGATGTGCCAAGTTTTATGGCATGTCAAGATGTAAACTATGTTGCTCAATTGTTTTATGGCCACGGTTAGACATGACCCTTGAATTGGTCACTTGTAACTTCTTAAGTGGGATAAATTGAAATTGTACATGAGTGGAATAAGATGAGTTATATTCAATTCTTAGGTGAACAAGGCATAGTCTAGGTGTAGTAACTATAACTTGGTCATGTTGTTTTAGTCGATGCAAGACTTGGTTAGGTTCCCAAGTCCCTAAAAAATTAAGGGTAGTTATTAGGGCATTGAAACTAAGGAGTGCTAGGGCATTCCAAGGAATGAAAATACATGCTAACACATGTCAGAAATTGTCAATTCATGTCGAGGTGTTTTAGGGAGTGACAAGGAATCAAAATGGAGAACTAGGTCAAAATGCATGTAAGTGGACAAATAAAAGTGTGTTCCAAGGATTGTCAACGAGTTCCAGGTGTCTCAAGGACAAAGTATGTTAGGATAAGTTTAGAATATGAATTGTAGGAGGGGAGCCTATGGTTACAATAAGGGGCTTGTCAGAGCAACTTTAGGCAAAAGGAGACTTTGGGTTGGGCACACAATTGTTTTTCCTATGACTTGTTTGGGTTCCCAAGTCATTAAAAAAGTAAGGCTATCAATGAGTTCATGAAATCTAGGGATAGGCAAGGTGCGCGAGGGAATTCCACAAAGTACTAAGACATGCTACATAGTTTGAAGGAATGTTAAACATGCCAATACAAGCCAAATTCTAAGGCATGCCAAGATGTTGCAGGTGCCAAGGTATGGCACAAAGACATGGTAGGGAGTGTTAAGGCCAAGTTCTAGGGAAGCACAGGGGACACTAGTTTCAAACGTATGGAGATGAAGTTTCAACAAGTTCCAATTTTTTTAAGGAGGGAGTAACAAGGTATTATATGCAATACCAAGGCATGTTAGAGTGCCAGGGAAGCATACCAAGATGTGCCAAGAGCTAAGGTGTTCCAATGCATGCTAAGGAGTGTTCACGAGTTCCAAGGAATTGGCAAAGCTATTGTAGTCAAGGCAAGACTTGATTAGGTTCCCAACTATCAGAAAACCTAAGGTTAGTTTTGAGGGTGGGATAGGTAAGGAGTGTCATGGAAAGCCATGGAATGAAAGAGCATGCTAATGCATGACGTAAAATGTGAATTCATGTTCAGGAGTGTTAGGGAGTGCAAAGGGAACACAACGGAAGAACTAGGTCACAATTCTTGGAAGTAAATGAATAAGAGTGTGTGCCAAGGAGTGTTAGTGAATTCTAGATGTCCCAAGGATCAAGTGTTTTAGGAGAGGTTCAGAATAGGAGTTATAGGACAGAATAATATGGGTATGAAAAGGTGTGGAAAAAGAAATTTCAGAGAGAGGGATACTTTCGGTTGGGTGTAACATTGCTTTTCTAATGAGTAGTTAGATTCCCGAGTTGCAAAAAAAGTAAGGATATCTATGAGGTCATGACAACTAGGGAGTGCCAAGGTGTTGAAGGGAGTGTAAGGTTCCCAAGTGGTTGAAAAATGTAAGGATAATTGTGAGGGCATCAGTTCCAAGGTGTGACTTGAAATGCTAAAATGTCTGACATAGTGTGAAGGCATGTCAAAGATGCTAAGATGTGTCATGTGGTAAGGCATGCCAAGATGTGCAAGAGCTTAACAATGCATTAAAAGGAACTTTAGGGAAACAAAAGGGAGGAAAAAGTTAAACTACAAGGAAAGTAACACATAATGGGGTTAATAAGTCATAAATTTATCTTCTCCATGAGGGACATGCTAGGCACACCAACGCTAGGTCCAAATAAGTGCCAAGTGCCAAGTGTTAGTGAATTCTAAGTTCAAAATATTCATGTATTTCTTCTCGTCTACATTGCAAAAATTGGTCTCAAATAAATTTAATATTAAACCATTCCGAAGCATACCAAGTAATCTCAACCCATGCCAAACATGCTAAGAGCTTCCAAGCACCAACATGTGCCAAGTTCCAATGTGCATCAGAGAGTGTTATGCATGGTATGAATTTGTAGGGCATGTTGAAGAATGTAAAGTTGTGCTATAGAGTGCCAATACATGTTCAAGACTCTGAGGGAATACCAAAACAACATAAGTGAGCATCATGTGCAAATTAATGAAAGTGAATGAATATGAGGGTGTGAAGGGAGTGTCCATAAGTGCTAGTTATGATGTTAAGGAGGGAGTGACAAGGTATGATAATCATTGGTAAGGCATGCTAGGAAATATAAGGGCAAGTCAAGAAGTGATAAAGTATTATAGGTAGTTCTAGGGTGTGCTAAGATGTGTCGTAGAGTGTTAAGGCTTTCCAACACATGTCAAGTTCTAAGGCATGCTAGGTTGTGTAGGGTGCCAGGGTATCCCAATATGTGTTGAGTAGTGTTATGAAACCAGCTCAAGAAAAGATAGAAAAGATAGATCAACGCCTTAGAATTCAGCCTCTTCGAGGGGGTAACCTCCTTTACATTACATAAATTAACAATTCTTGCCTGATTCAAATGAAAAAACCTCCTTTCTATATATAGGAGTCTAAGGAGTCACAATATAAACCAGCTGACCTAACAATAATAATATAAAGCCACAAAAATAACAATAGAGGGATTCTGTGGGGCACAGTAATAACAATATGGGGGAAATAGGGGCACAACAATATTAATAAGGGGTATAACTACAATCGTAATGGGGTAATCACTAGTATTATAGGGACCCAACATGCCCCTCGCCTTCAAAAAAGTGTTGTCCTCAACGCTTGAGTAGTTCTGGATACTTCTGCATAAAATTCTCACCCTCCCATGTGGATTCTTCAGTGGATAAGTTCTTCCACTTGATCAGATACTCTGAAATTGATTGATTTCGTAGCTGTCGAGTTCTTGTTTCTATGACTGCTTCCAGTTCCAATATAATTTTTCCTTCCTAA
>APFE030694793.1:90654-121601 GCA_000404065.3 Pinus taeda | reverse complement strand
ATAACCTTCTTTAAACATGAAACATGGAAAACTGGGTGCAATCGAGAAGCTGCAGGAAGCTCCAATTTGTATGCCATAGTACCAATCTTTTGCAACACCTTGTACGGAACATAATACTTTGGTGATAATTTATTATCCTTCTTAGCTTGCTTGAGGGGAATTTGTTTATATGGTTGTAGCCGTAGGAATACCCAATCACCTACATCAAAACTTCTCTCGTCGCAATTTTGATCTGCCTGTTGTTTCATTCTATTCTGCGCCAACATGAGGTTATCCTTTAAGAGTTGGAGGACTTGTTCTTGATGCTCGATGTGATGTTCCACTGCTTGAACCTTCGAATTTTCTCTTAAATATGATGTGATGGATGGTGGTTGATATCCATAAAGTGCCATAAATGGGGCCATTTTTGTTGTTGTATGGAAGGAATTGTTATACCACCATTCAGCCAGAGGCAACCATTTGACCCATTGTGTTTGTTTATCAGATACAAAGCAACAAAGATATCCTTCCAAACATTTGCTTACTATCTCAGTTTGCCCATCAGATTGAGGATGATAAGATGAGCTATGAGCTAACTAAGTACCAACACAAGAAAATAATTTTGTCCAAAAATTTCCAGTGAAAATGGGATCTCTGTCACTTACAATAGTCTTTGGGTTTCCATGTAGCTTTTGAATTGTTACCATAAATGTAGTAGAAACTATATTTGCTCTAAATGGATGTGATAATACACAAAAGTGTGCATACTTGGTAATTCTATCAACTACCACCATGATGACACTCTTTCCCTCAGAATTGGGTAAACCTGTGATAGAATCCATTGAAACCTCCTCCCAACGTTGGCTTGGAATGGATAAAGGTTGTAATAGACCCAGTGTCCTAATTGTTTCAACTTTATTTTGTTGGAAAACCAGACATTCTGCCAAAAAATTTTGAATATCTGATTTAAGGTCATCCCAAAAAAATTCCTTCTTAACCTTGTGGTAAGTTTTTAAAAATCTGATTGCCCTCCTAGGGGAGAAGTGTACAATTCCATAAGAATATTTTGTTTTAGTTGGGAATTCTTACAGAGGTATAAGCAATCTTTGTACCATAAGGAATCATTTTTCCAGCTAAATGTATCAGACGTACTGGAATCTTGTTGTAACTTTCAAATGAGTGCCCACACTTCTTCGTCATTCTTCCATTCCTCCCTTGCTTCATTTATCCAATCTGGTTGGATAATAGAAATGGTGCACAACTATGGTTCCACATCCTCATCCTTTCTTGAGAGTGCATCTACCACCACATTTTGATTCCTTTTTTTGTAGATGATTTCAAATTCATAACCCAACATCTTTGTGACCAACTTATGTTGCTCTTCAGAGGATAATCTTTGTTCTAAAAAGTATTTAAGGCTATCATGATCTGGTTTTACCTTGAAGTGTCTTCCGATTAGGTAGGGTCGCCATTTCTTAAGTGCATGGAGTATTGCCAACATTTCCTTCTCATAAATAGCTTTGCGTAAAAACTTTCCCTTGATTGGACGACTTTCAAAAGCATTGGGTCTTTCATCTTGCATTAAAACAACACCTATTCCATTTCCTAAAGCATCACATTCCACAATAAAGGTTTTTGTGAAGTCCGGTGTAGCTAAGACCAGTGCTTGGCACATTGCCTCTTTAAGATGTTCTAAGGCCTTTGTTACTTCTGGAGTCCATGAAAATGCATCTTTCTTCAATAATGTTGTTAGAGGTGCTGCTATTCTCCCATAATTCTTAACAAACTTGCGATAATTCCCTGTCAACCCAAGAAATCCTCGCAGATGCTTTATGGATGTGGGGATTTTCCATTCCTTAATGGCTTTAATTTTTCTAGGGTCTACCTTAACTCCTTCATGAGATACAATATGACCCAGATATTCCACCTCTTGTACTCCAAAGAAAGATTTGGATCTTTTGCATATAATTGTTTCTCCTCCAATAGTTGTAGCACCCTGTCAACATGTTCAACATGATCCTTCCAAGACTTGTTGTAGATTAGTATATCATCAAAAAAGACTAACACAAATTTTCTAAGGAATGGTTTGAAAATGGAATTCATCAAACCTTGAAATGTTGAAGGTGCATTGGTAAGGCCAAAAGGCATGACCAAATATTCATAATGACCCTCATGAGTTCTAAATGTTGTTTTCGAAATGTCTTTAGGCTTCATTCTGATTTGATGATATCATTAACAAAGATCCAACTTGGTGAAGTAAATTGATCCATTGAATTCATCCAGTAATTCATCAATGACAGGAACGAGAAACTTATCTTTAATAGTGAGCTTGTTGAGCTCCCTATAATCTGGACACATGCGCCATGATCTATCCTTCTTGTCCACCAATACTATTGGAGTAGAGAAAGAAATTTGACTCGGTTGAATTATACCAGCCTCTAGCATTTCTGCAACCATACGTTCAATTTCACTCTTTTGGGCATAGGGATATCTTTATGGCCTGATGTTTGGAGTAACACTTCCTGGAATTAGATGAATAACATGATCATGATCAGGAATAGGGGGGAGACCTTTGGGAGTCTAAAATACCTTGGAATGATTGTTCAAGACTTTTTGGAGATTTGGAGAAATAGATGATTGCAATGTCGAAACATCTAGCGAACATAATTGTACAATTACACCTCTTTGTTCCTTTTTTAGAAGCTTTGTCATACCGTTAGAGCTGATTATCTTTCCTGTTTTTCCCTGCAATACCCCTTAATTCAACTTCCTTTCCTTCCATAGAAAATTTCATGAAAAGATCTTCAAAAAATAAAAGCTATTGTACCCAAGGATTGTAGCCATTAGAATCTTTGTACAACATCAGCACCTCCCATTGGAATGGAACGCATTGGACTAGTCAATACATATTCTCCCATGGATAGCTTGATATTATGGCACTTTCTAGAGCAATTTGTTGTTCCTCAATTTGCAGCCATCACTTGACACTCTAGTGTTGGATATAATAAGCAATTCAGTTCTTTTTCTACCTTACAATGAATAAAATTGTGGGTACTTCCATAATCAATCAACACTTTTTCTTCTTGATTTTTCCTTCTATCTTGTTGGTTTGAGGAGTGGTAATTCCCGCCAATGCATTACAAGATATGATCGGATTCATTTCTTCTTTATCTAGGCTTTGTTCCTGGAGTATATCCTCTACTTTTGACCTTTCTTGCTCCTTTTCTTCTTCCTCTTCACAATCTATGTAGAATAATTTCTTCTCAGCACACTTATGACCTTTAGTGTATTTCCTATCACAACTATAACAAAGCCCTTTTGCTCTTTTTTCTTCCAATTGTTGTGGTGTCAACCTTATAGGTTGTGGAAGACTAGGGGCAACAACACTTCCATCTTTATAGTTGTGAGTGGTATGCTCCCTGGTTGCCATAATTTTGCTTTCCATTTTTCTTGCTAACCTGAATGCCTTCTCTAATGAATCAGGTTCCCAAAGGCGAACATCATGTTGGATATTATCCTTTAAAGACCCTATGAACACATAAATCCTATGCTCCTCTGGAATATCTTTTTACCCTTATGTTAAGTTTTTGTAACTCCTCAATGTGCTCCATTATTGAACCCTTTTGTTTGAGACTTATCAATTGGCTAAAAAAAGTGTTGCTTTTTGTATCCTCATAATGTGCTATCAATTCTTCCGTAAAAATTGCCCAAGTGATAAATTGTTTACGAGAGCAAAGCCATTGATACCATACAAACTGATTTGGTTCCAAATATAAATTTTTCATACGTACCTTTTGTGTGTTTTGCACATTATTGAGATCGAAAAATTGCTCCATCTGTAATATCCATGTTGCGGGATCCTTGCCATCAAACTTCCTCATATCGATTTTTGGAATATGATGGGTCTTCGATTCCACATTAGAGTCTATGGAATCATGATTAACATTTCTTTTGTTCACATCATGAGTTTCCTTTACTACCTTTTCACCATTAGTAAGTATTTCTTGTAGAAATTTTGTCAAATCTGTCTTCATATCTGTCATGCTTGTCTTCAAGTTTGTGTTCAAATCTATCTTCAATTCTTCCATGTCTGTCTTCAAATCCGTCTTCAAATCGTCCATCTTAGCTTCCACGCCCTTTATCTTCGATTCCATGCCATTTATCTTAGCTTCTGTTAGCTTTTGTGAGGCTGACATTTTTTGCACTTGGTCTTGTAATTTTGATATATCATGTAGCATTTCTTCCTCTTCTTCATGAGTCATGCTAGAGCTTTCAGGTTCCTTAATAGGTGTTTGCATTTTCTTTCCTTGGGGCATCAGTTACCGATAATAATGCCCTACTAGCCCTTTGAATTCCTTCAAAATAAATTTTCAAACCAATCTTAAGCAAAAATTTAAAAGAATCTACACACCTTTTTTTTCTTTGTAGGAGATCGATATTTCTGATGTATCTCTGTACTTTCCGATCATCTAGTTCTAAACTTGTGACTTGTAGTAGCCCTCTTTGTCCTCTTTTCAATGCCACAAGTCTGACCCAAATTGGATTCTCCAAGGAAGAGTTATGTGAAATCTCCCACAGTGACTTGATTATAGACCTTTTCAGAAGAGCGAAGTTGTATGAACTGCCACGAGTCACTGTTTCAACCTTTGACTTTGAAAAATATATAAATGAAAACTACAATCTATCCTCTTTCTTTACCTTCTTACATAATTTCAATCCGATGCTCAGAAAGAACGTTATGACGATTTTCCCCAGGTCACCTTTTTTGAGTGTAATTCAGGAGTCTGCAAAAAGGCCAACTTCCTCAGATCATATCTCCGAAAATATCTTGCGAAAAGCTCTGAAATTTGGACCCAAAGTTCAGCACCAATTCTTCTCAAATGGGTTTTTTTTTGCGACTTCTAAAACGTCACAGAAAAAAAGTTATAGAGAAAATGCCACGATGACTTGTTTGGAGCAGCGAAACCCTAGAATCCAAAGCTCTGATACCAAATGTTATGAAACCAGCTCACAAAAAGATAGAAAAGAGATATCCACGCCTTAGAATTCAGCCTCTTCGAGGGGGCAACCTCCTTTACATTACATAAATGAACAATTCTTGGATGCCACAAATGAAAATACCTCCTTTCTATATATAGGAGTCTAAGGGGTCATAACATAACCAGAGCCGACATAACCATAATAATGTAAGGGCACAATAATAATAATAGTGAGCTTCTATGGGGCACAATAGTAACAATATGGGCACTACATGGGTACATCAATATAATAAGTGGTTTGTACTAATAACAATAAGGGGTGACACTAGTAGTATAGGGGCCTAACACTGTCAGACATTGCTTAGTCTTGATGGTGTTTGTTCAATATTCTAGAGTACAATAATTAAAAGAAAATGCACTACCAAGGTCCCATCGGACTTCGATCACTATCATAATCGGAATCAGGATGATGTGCTTCTGATGAAGATGAGGGAATCTTTTGCTTTAACCATGATGGATTTAACCACTCCAAATATTTTGTCTCCCATGTGTGGTCCTGTTGTTCTTGAGCATCTTGGTACAAATCCACGAAAATAGTTTCTTTTTCGTAGGATACCTTCTCTTTTCCTTTTGCTATAGCTGCTTTTTCTTTTGTCGAGACTATAAAAGATTCTCCTTTTAGTGGTGCCTTGGATGATTGTCCTGTATCAAACTTTATCGTGTCAGTGGTAACATGGAGATTTTTTTGTGGAAAGAGATATTTATTGTCCTCTTTCGTCCACCAATTTATATAAGCCATTGGATCTATCTCAATGTCAATGAAGGAATCCTTTTTGCTTTTACAGAATTCAGGCATTGTTTGAATTGACAATTTGACTCCATCTAATAATTCACATTTGAAAATTTGAAGCATGTTGACAGAGTGTTCTATGGCACATTGGACCCATAGTTTGCAGTTATGATTGATATTCTCTTGTTGCTGCCAACCCAATTCAAAAATCATAGATGAACAAACCTTGGTTGACAATAATAAATTTACCAAACAAACTACATCATCACTCTAATTTCCTGCCATAACACTAATAGTAATTAATGCCTTTGAATTAATCAGTAATTTGATTACTCCAAATCTTCCTTAAAGTGTTTCCAAAGTTCTGATCATAGACAATTTTTCAGGTAACTTGAGGCTGTGAAATTCTTTAAGCCAGAGAGTGATTTTCTTAATTTCTTCATTATTGTTGGCTATCATAGAGGCAACAACTCGTTCAAGGCCATATAATTGTGCAAAAGGATTTGGGATAATAGGATTTCTGAACTCTAAACTTCGATAATCCCAAGGTGTCAAGAATGTTCGCAGATATTGCAATGTCCTTTCAACACATTAAGAAGCTCTTGTCTGGGGCTTCTTTTGACAATGGCCATTTTTTATTTCCTAATCTGCAAATGGTTCAAAGAGTTCATACTGGGGAAATGAATCTGTTCCTGCAAAATTTTCATCATTTCTCTGAAGAAATGCAACATCAAGTTCTTCAAAAAGATCAGGAATTCTTAATGACTTTAGAAACCTTCCTACCCTTTCGGTCATATTTATTTCATCCAAATCCAACATTTTAGCAGAAGTATAAACAACAAAGGAGAAATCTATACCTCCAATGATCTGATAATAATTCAAAGTTTGCAAAACCTTGATCATGGATTCAATATACTCTTTAGTCCAGTAATCATCTAGAGTCTTGAAATAAAGTTTTACCTTCATATTTGGCAGAGGATATACCTTTACCAATTCTTCATCTAGATCCAACAAGGCACCAACATTTTTGGACTGCCAAGCTTGACATCTGTGTATCCATTGATTTCTTCTCATTCTCAGCCCAATAATCTTTTTAATTTCTTCGACCACATCACCAAGAATTAATTCAAGAATCTGAAATCTTTTTAGAAAAGTTTCAAAGTTATCATCTGTAGGGGTCTTACCAGGAATAACAAAAATATCAGTTCTTTGGTTATGAATATGGGCCTTATTCATTTCTCTGGTAAGAGAGTCGGCTAAATAATTGGAAATACCTGGCACCCATTCAAAATCAAAATCATACATTTGAAACCATATCTGCCATGCCAAAAGTCTACCTCTTGTGAGTTGTTTTGATATCTTGGCTGATAAGAAATACTTGAAATTCATTGAGTCTGTTCTTATCAAGAACTTGGTAGGGGCCAAATATAATTCGAATTTTTGTATTCCATTAAAAATGGCAAGAGTTTCTTTTTCTGCTGGAAAATAATTTCTCTGGTGAATTAGGAATTCTCCAGATGCATATGCACATAAAATTTCTTCTCCCGTCTCTTCCTTTCTTTCAAAAAGGATGGCTGCCCAAAAATTATCGGACACATCAGTTTGAAGGATGAGAAATCCATTACCTGGCGGTTTGAGCTCGGGGAGATTTTTGCATTCAACTTTTAACATTTGAACTGTTGCTGTGGCTTCTGGTGACCATCCAGAATGCAAATGACGTCTAATTGGAGTAGTCTTTTCTGACAGTCTAGGAATGTATTTATGCACATAATTTAATATTCCTAGAAAATGTTGAATCAGTTTAGTATCCTATAACTGATCGGGAAATTCAGATAATTTTGTTAAAACATGGGGTTGCATCTGAATTTTACCATTGATGATATGGATACCCAAAAAATCAATACTATCTTGAAATAGAAGCATTTTCTTTTCTGACAAAACAATACCATGCTGCTTTGCTTCTTCAAGAAATATCTATAAATGCTTCATATGTGATTCAAGATCCTGACTGTGAATCAAAATGTCATCAATATAGACAACAATAAAATCATATTTACCAAAAATATAGTCCATTCGTTGTTGAAAGAAAGCTTGAGCATTCTTCAGACCAAATGGGACTAGTCTCCATTGGAAAAAACTTGTAGGATATGTGAATGCAGTTTTGTGATGATCTTTGTCTTTGATTTGTATCTGTTAATAACCAGATTTCATGTGGAACTTACTGAAGATCTTGCTATTCTGAATTTTTGCATAATTGTTTCCTGGCGAGGCAGAGGATAGTTGAAGCCCTTCATGATTGCATTCAATGGTTTATAATTAATGACCATTTGATCTTTTCCTCTGACTATCTCTGAGTGATTTCTTACCAGGAAAGCAGAACAAGAATAATGAGAAGAACTCGGTTCGATTAACTTGAGATTTAAGAGTTCTTCAATCTGCTTTTTTATTTCTTTTGCATCTATTGGAGTACATAGTATAAGCTTTCCTGTAACCCCGTTGTCATGCACAGTAATTATTTCTTGCTGAGGACTTTCTTTAGTCCAAAATGCTTGCGGATTTTCAGAACAACATTTCAACCATTCATCATAAAGAGCAATTTGTTCAAGAGACCAATCAGGATTTCTTTTTTCTTTTTGTTTGGGCTTTGTGTGATTCCTTTCTTCATAAATCTGCGATACTTCTTGCCAATCATGAGATTCTTTCTGGGGTTTTTTTATGCCAACCTTCTTTTGGCTATTTTCTTTTCTGGCTTCTGAATAGCCAAAGTCAGTCTTGGAACTGAGATTGCCTTCTTTTTTATATTCATAATAACTTTGTCATCACTAATTGTAACTGGCAACACAGAATTAATAAACAGCGTTCCAAGAAACAAACTTGCAGAGGCATCATAGTGCTGAATTGCAGAAATTTTTACAATACTCCCCCCTACTCTTAAAGATACATTATCAACATAGTAGGTGAGATTGACAAAGCCACCAATGGTCTTGGAAATCAGAATATTTTGTAAAGGCTTCCATAATCCTTTGAATAAAGATGGGCGTGCTAAGTTATTGGAGCCACCTGTATCAGTGAACGCATCCACAGTGATCCATTCACGTTTAACTTGGACTTCAACAGGAATATAGAGAAGATTGTTAGTTTTAACAATCATTTTGAGAAAAGAACTTTCATCGAGATTAACAGATGTGGGAATGGGCAAAGATGAAGATGACTGAGAAACTGTCTTTGGGTAAGGACAAAAAGAATTCAACGTGGATTGTGGAGGTAGAGAATTTAAAACAGAGTGTGAATTCTTAGTATCTCGATCAGTAGATAGAGAGGGAGCAGTAGACATAGCAACATCTGAAATGGATTCAAATGTCTCATCAGTGTAGTCATCGGAGCTATACTCATCACTAAAATGCAAGTCAGTTTCATTTTCAGATGCAGAACAATCATAGCAAATATTCATTTTCTGGCATGTGTCGGGAACTGACTCGGTATTTGACAAGGAAGCATCAGTTAAAATATATACAACTGATATTTCATCTCGGGAATCAACAATTGACCAATTATCTACAAAATCATCAATCTCTATACATGCTTTCAACTTGTTGGAAGAGCTTCTTGGACATTTTCTGGCGAAGTGACCTTCTTGTTTGCATATAAAACATGCATTGTATCTTTTGGGTTGCCTGTGCTTTTTCAAATATTTAAACTTGCGGAATGGTTTTCTGGGATTGGCTACTCTCTTAGGCCTGAATTTTCCATATCTTTTGGATTTTCTCTTTTTGAATGGTGTCCATGGTAATACAGAATGACAAACATCAAGACCAGGAGAAAAATCTTGAGTTTTCTTCTGCCAACAAAGATATTTTTTTTCTTGACACCGGAATAAGAGATCTATCCAATAAGTTTGGTCAATATTTTTTCCTTGGACCTCCAGATCTTTCATTATCATATCACCTAGATTACCAAGCAATTTTGACAGGAATGAAATCTTTTGAGTAGAATCATTGGTAAGATTAGCTTTATAGATTTTAGCCATATAATCATTACCAAACTGATCTAAAAACTTTAAATCCTTCAATTCCATTCTTGTTAGATCTGTTATAATCTATTTCTTTTCATCTGCCAGTTCGGGGACAAATTGGGTTTTGAGTAGCAAGTCTAATGTAGCTAATCCTGTAGAAGCTACATGCATCCGTTCTTCTTTTGATGGCCCCATCCACCAGTCATATACAATTCCGGCCATTCGTTTTTCTGCTAAGGCAAAAATAGATAGATTATCTAATTTAGAGACAATTTGCATTTGATACAGGGCACCAATCCAAACTCTGATGGATTCAGCTGGATTTGTAGATTTGTCTAAGTCTTGAACATATCTAGTGGCATTGGTTGCAAACAAGTCTTCTTCAACCCTTGGGTACCTATGGACTTCACGAAGTACATTGGCTTTTTGGAGAGATGGCAAAATGAAGGAGGGGAATTTAGAGGCAACATTTTCTAAAGTGGCTATCTCACTTTTTGATTTGTGAAGATTTAGTGATTTTGCTGGCTCTAGTCTGTGTTCAGCTTGGGCGCTGGATTCAACTTCACTGCCCTCTTGCTTTTCATCTATATCCCAATAGTTAGGAGTATCCATAGAGATAGAAAATTTGGGAACCTTTGAATCTCTCCTTTTCTTCTCTTTTTTCTTTTTCTCTTTTGCTTCTCTTCTTGCTTTTTCTTCTTGTTGTTCATCATGGAGAAGCTTAAGATTAGCTAGAATTAGCTCAGACTGGGATCCTAAATCATCCAGAACTTCCTCTGCATGTGCACACCATGTGGTAAGGTAATTACCAATCTGATAGGTCTGATCTAAATCAGTGGTGTTTAATGCATTGTGCTCTATTAAGGGAGCACAGTCAGCTCGGGTCTGAGGTTGTTTTGATACAGAAGAGGTGGTGCAAAATTTTGTCTTAGGAGGCCATTTCCCACCTTTTACAAAACGATGATTTGCGTATTGCCATTCTTCAACAGGAGGAAACTGGGTATGAGATATACAGTGCATTTTATTTACAGCTAAAAAAGGTTTAGATTCAAGTATATACAGTTCAGTTGGCGACAACTGTGGTTCAAAAAGACTAACTTCTTCGACTGGAGGGAGATCTACGCGTCTTGAAGAAGAGCCTTAAATAGAAGGTACATGGATTACATAACGTCGTGGCCTGACGATAGGTCTAGGAATCTGTGGTTTTGGAGGAATAAGCTTTACTTGACCATTATTAATCAAGATTCTTTTGAGTTTTGACTCAGGCTTGCGACTATCTGCAATCGACTTATATTGAAAATACCAATTGCTTGGCAATTCAGTTTGATCATATAGAACACCTTCAACTTAAGCATTTGAAAGACCAACATTAACACAATCCTTTAGAACAAGTTGTTTTAGTTTAGGATGGGCGGTGTTGGTTAGCTGAAAAGAAGCTTGAACTAGTGTAGAAAGATACTATCTTTTATCATTTGAAGACCTTGAACTCCTACCAAGAGTTTCCAACAATCTTTAAGATGGACATCATTTAAGTTGATTGAGTAATCAAGAAATATTATACCATATTGACATCCTGTGGATATATTACCCAAAATGGTTCCTATCCTTGCATGGTCATAAGTTTAGTGATGGGTATCAAAGACTTAAGCAATGCAAGGAGTATTTAATCCATGTCGGAACAAAGGAGCAAGACCAATTCTAATACCACCAAAATGAAGATAGGAATACTTATGATCCTTTACATACTGTCGAAATTTCTTGATCTCATCATCAGAAAATAGATTTAAAGCGACTATTTGGACTGCAGGACCAGAAATTTTTATAGTAACTTCCACTTCTTTCAAAAAAGATTTTCTTTAAAAAACAAACGACATCGACAGTTTATAAACATCAGTAGCATGGAGAGCAGGAGGATTCCAGCTCTCAGGATTCGCAACTGCTTCAGAATTTTCAGTAGATACCATATCAGATTCAACAGTTCGAGAAGAGACTTCAGTTATGACTTTACGATCAATAGTAGAGAAAGAGCGTAATAGATTTGCCATAATTACAAACTACAGACAGAGTCTAAAGCTAGCCAGGAAGCCTGAGTAGATAAACGCTACTTTAGTCAATCTCTGGATGATATGTTGCTGGTTGGAAATGACAAAGAAATTATCCAAGATTTGAAGACCCAATTGTCCTCCAAATTTGACATGAAATATCTTGGTGCTACAAACTATATTTTGGGCATGGAAATTAAAAGAGATCGGGTAAAGAGGAAGCTTTGGTTAAACTAGAGGAAGTATGTCGAGACAATACTGCAGGGGTGCAGGATAGTAAATCGGTGAAGGTTCTTATTCCTATGGGTGTGAAGTTATCTGTTGAACAGTGTCCCAAGACACAAGAAGAGGAAGAGGACATGTCTCGTGTTCCATATGCAAGTGCAGTCAGTAGCCTAATGTATGTGATGGTTTGTACTAGACCAGACATTGCACATGTAGTGGGAGTATTGAGCAGGTTTATGTCAAAACCAGTGAAGGAACATTGGACAGCAGTAAAGTGGGTCTTCAGGTATTTGCGTGGCACTAGTGATTATGGTTTGTGCTACCAAGGAAGATCAGGATTGGATAGATTTTTGGATATCCGTGGCTTTGTTGATGCAGACTGGGATGGAGATCTAGAGCAAAGGCGATCTACAAGTGGGTATGTATATAACCTATTTGGAGGTGCAGTCAGTTAGATGAGTAAGAAACAATCTGTAGTGGTACTATCAACTACAGAGGCAGAATACATGGCAACCACTCATGCAAGCAAGGAAGCAATCTGGTTGCAAAGATTGTGTTCAAGTATGGGGTTAGTAAAGGGAGATATAAGAATAGACTGTGATAGCCAAAGTGCAATTTTCTTGGCAAAGAACCCTGCTTATCATTCAAAGACAAAGCACATTGATGTTCAGTATCACTTTGTGAGGGATATGATAGAAGACAAAAAGTTGTTGCTGGTTAAGGTGGACACTTTGAAGAATACTACAGATGCATTGACAAAATCTATGAGCTCTGAGAAGTTCTCTTAGTGTAGAAAAAAAATGGGCGTTGCAAGGCTGGATAAATAACTAAGCTCTCCTATGGCCCCCTATCGAAAGAAAACAACAAGTGGGAGAATGTTGGGTTGTGTTATATTCTTTGCACGTAGTTTACCGGGGGGTTAGAGGGGGGACGGAGCCCCCCCTTCGTTGCGCCAATTGCGCAACAGGGGGATCACAGGGGGGTGTTAGCCCCCCTCTACGAGGTCCGGGGAAACACCTCGGGGAATTTTTTTTTTGGACTCTATATTAGGTGGGGTGAACTTACCTATGGTTTTGTGCATGTTTTTTGCACATGGTTTTGGGCGCGGTGGTTTTTAGTCCATGGTATTGGATGCTTCGGCATGTATATATATGTATTGCAACATTGAAAGGAACATAATGAAAAATAAATTTGGTAGTCCCGGTTTTGGGATCCAAGGGAAATCTCCGTGTATATGTGTTTTATGTGTTATTCTCTCGCTATTATTTATTTTCTGTGTGTTTAGAATTCGTATGCAGGTAATTTATGTACATGGTTAAAACCTACACAAAGAAGACTAAGCCCAAAGAACTAGATGTAAGGGACTTACACTACTTAGCCATTTGATCTAAGCATTAGATATTTCATTTCTTAGTTTTAGTTTTTATAGGTTTAACATATTTTGGGAAAACATTTTTATTTGTTATTAAAGTTATTGGTATCTCTCAAGCTTGGAGGGAGCCCTCATCAACCTCCAAAGGTAAGTATATTATTACCCTTTTTTCATTTTAGTTTTCCTTACTTATCTAGTTTTGTTTGTATTAAATACTAATCACTTTTCTACTCATATGTTCCTTGTTTAGGAAAACTTGTTGAAGACTCAAGGAAGAAGGCCTCACAAAACAAAGCATTGGAATTACAAGGCTTGTTTAGAAACAAGAGGTATGTTTTGAATTACAAGTCTATGCTCTCTCCATATTTATTCTTAATAAATTATTACTAACATATTTTTGTCTAACTTTCTTGAATCTTAACAATTCTTGATTGGGTGATTCATCATTAGATAAATCTACCCTCCTCATATCTTTGATCACTCTTGTGGAACCCTAGAAAGGTTCGATGTGAAAACCCCTAACTTAAGGGTATGTTGATGACTATTCATGGAACCCTAGCCTACTTAGGGTTATTGTTGAAGCCTAGAGAAAATGCTTAATGCTTTGATGATGTCATGTTTAGGGTTTTTGTATGGTAATGAAAACCCAAACTTGTTAGGGTTGAATGGTAATGTCTAAAATCTTTAACCTTTGATGTATTGGTAATTTAAAGTTTTGCTATGTTTTGTATTAGAACCCTAGATCATTAGGGTTCAGTAGGGTGTATAAGCAAGACCCTTATAATGCCTTAGAAATGAAATCCTTGGCATGTGTGTATTTATCCAATCAAACCCTAGATAATTAAGTCTGGTATATGTCTAACTCTTATGGATGAATCTATAGTTGGGTTTGACTAACACATGTTATGAGATGCCTGTGCATGATGATGGAATCCTAGATATATGAGGTGACCTAATTGTTGATGGTCATGAATCCTAGGGTTTAGAACTAAGTCTTAGTCAAAATTTAATTCTCTAGGATGATAGTATTTGTGAATTATAGGGTTTTGTAGTTAAACCTTAGTAGAATCCCAAATCTCTGATATATGATAATTTGAGATTTATGTAAAATTGTTCAAATCTGAATTTTAATTATGATTGATGTCTGATTATTTGAGAAAATCTAGGGTTTGCAAAAACCCTAGTGGAAGCTAGTCATGTTGTTGATTAAGATGTGATGGGTTTTTTATTTTTGAATTTCATGTATGAAAATCTAGGGTTTGTATGAAATCCTAGTAGGAAATCTAACATATGAATTCTCAAAGTTGTTAGATACATTGTAGATCTATTTTTTTTATTTGTTTCTAGGGTTTTCAATATGATGTAGTAGGGTATGTCATATCTTTGGAAAAAACATTGAAACCCTAAGTGTAATGAAAGTTGTTATGAAATGCTCAAAGTCTTGATGAAATAGTCTAGGGTTTATGAAAAAAACCCTAGCAAGAAGTTGAAGTGTATGTATCTCTTGTTTGCAACAAAGCTTGAGTATTTAAAGATGAATGCTTCCATTATATGATTATGATATGGTTAATTTCATGCTTCTATATATTTGGTTGTACTTGTTATCTAAGTTGCACAAGTACATAATCGTCAAGATGGTGAAGATGTTCATAAAATAAGATTATATTATAAGCATGACATGAATGATGATGGTCATGATAACTTTGATAAGAAGGATGGAAGCCATGAAAGCTTCTCCGATGTCGTAGAAAATAAGTAGAACTCCCTAAGTTAAGAGGGAGCCTGGATGAAAACTCCTTAAGTTAAGAGGGAGCTTGGATGAAATCTCCCTAGGTTAAGAGGGAGGTTGAATGAAAGAAATCTCCATAAATTGAGAAGGAGCTTGTATAAAAGGAATCTCCCTAGTTGAGAGGGAGGTCGTATCATATTCATGATGGACACCGAAACTGGAGAATGTATTTTAAAGGGTTGTTGAGTTAAGAAAATCAAGGTCTACTTGTAGAATATGTAGTTGCATGAAAAATAGGAAAGGAGGATGTATCATTGAGGAATCTCTAAGTCCTACTATGAAAAGTTGAGAAGAAACATCAAGTTGTCTAGAAAACCCCGTAGATTTGTATCTATTTATGTACATTTGAAAGTATGTTATTGATTGGGGTTGTGTTTATATAGGTAAATATATCTAAAAAGGTTTGATAACATGTTTTACATGTTGAGGATTGTCGATCAATTTGATCAGGAGAGATTTTTTTTGATATGTTTGATAGGGGAGGATTTTTTACTAATTGGAATAATCGAGAAGTTGAGGCTTTGTGTGTGAGACATTGTCTGGGAAGACATCTGGTCAACACTTTGTGTTGATGTATAGTTCCCGAAGTAGGGAGGGTGGCGTTGGTCATGGATCTCTGACCTCGAATACGCAACTAGATCCTTGAGTTGATGGCAAGTAATCCTGATGGTACCTAGAGAGGCTAAAAGCTTTAGTCCGTCTTAGTCCCACCTGGATAGATTTCCCTGGTCAGGAATCTTGTCCATGGCATTGCGGTGCCTAAACTATTGGAGGACATTAGATATATTTTCCTGTTCAGGAATCTAGTCCATGGCATTGTAGTGCCTAAATTCTTCATGGTTCATGTGTTCTAAGATCTTCCTTGTACTTGTGAATACCTCCCTAGTTAAGAGGGAGTGTTGAAATATGTAACTAGAGTCAGTCTTCATAAATGTAGTTGAGATGTACTTATCAAAAGAATAATGAAAATATTATTTTATTATTATTATTATTATTATTATATTATTATTATAATTATTAAGCATGGGTTTCATGCTTGGGTCATCATGTTTCAAGTCAAAGTCCCCATTAAGGACTTCTAGGATTTATTCTAAGTCATTATAGTCATTGTACATTAAAAGAGACCCTTCTTGGGATTTTGAAGCATTTAAAAAAATTATTTTTGAGTCAAAAATGAATTTTGTCTCCTCCACACAAAGTTGGCCTCAAGAAGATCAAGTTGACCACAAGACAAGCAATTCGACCTCCCTGGCAGGATATTTATACAAGGCAGTTTGAATTCATTTGGAGAATCTCATTCTCTCTCACACATAGTTCGATATCCTGAAGCTGGAAGTTGGGAAGTGTGAAGTTGAGAAAGGGCTAGAAGAAGAGTTAGAAAGGAGTGTGAGATTCTAGAGGAAGATAAAATACCTCAACATCAAATTTTTGGGACAACTCTCACTCACTTCTGAGGTGTATCAAGGGAGATCGAAGTTTTTCTAGTTTGGTCGAAGTTGTTGCTGCTACTGCTACTGGGTCGAAGCTGCTACTGGATCAAAGTTGTTGTTGATGCTGCTATGCCAATGTTTCTTTTGAAGGGTTGTCATTTGCAAGAAGGATTGAGGGCTGAATTGGTGTGGAGGAAGTCTCTTTCAAGGTCTAGAGTCGTGGATTATCTCGAGAAACTATTGAAGGAAGAATTATTGACTGGGTTTTCCCCTAGATAGGGGGTTTTCCCTAGTTTTCCGCCTACATTTGTTGTCCTTGTGTCATTGTTTTGGTAATTTCTTGATGAACTAAAAGATATAAGAAGAACATAAAGATAAAAGAATCACAAGTAATTATCTATATAAGAAAATCTTTATGCCTTTATGATTTTCTAACATCACCAAACTTACCCAATTTTCAAATATAAGTGAAAACATGTTGTTTTTCTAATATATGATCATAAACTCATTTAAAATACTAAAATAAATTTATTGATCGTAATCACACATATAAGCATAAAAATGGAGTAAAACAAGGTTATGGAAGAGTGGAAAAGGATAATAGTCAGGGAAAGATTATGAAAAGACGGTAAAAAGGATGTAAAAAGATGATCATTTTCATGACTCGACAATGATCTCAAACAAATTAGCTCTAAAATCATCTAGTAATTTCCAAAATTGGGTAATTAATGCAAATTGAAAAATTTTGTCAGAATATTCAGCAATACTAGGGGTTGTTGAAATATGTAACTAGGTTTGGTCTTCATAATGACATATGTAATAATGATTTTATATAAAAATAAAAATACATTTATTATTGTTATTCTTGAGGCATGGGTTTCATGGTCAAGGGAATTTTATCTTTAGGTCAAGCACCCATTGGGTGCTTCTAGGTTTGTCATAAAGTCTATTGAGTCACTGTTATGTATTGAAGACCCATTTGGACATGTTACATATTGTAAAGAAATTTTATTTGAGTCAAAATAAAGTTAAAAGACCCTCCAAGACCTCATCATGGTGCAAGCAACAAGTAGGTTTAGAGACAGTTACCAGTCAGCTTACAAACATGGACAAGAATCCTATATAATGGAGACTTTGACCTCATTTGGTAGACACACAATCACAACACAAGCTAAAGCAAGGAAGAGCAAGAAGTGTGAGTAAGAGAGAGGCAAGAAGAAGAAAAGAAGAGTGAGTTTTTGGGACTATTTGTGGGCTACCATTCTCACACATGTGAAGTGTATTAGAGCATCTTTCTGCAGCAGCAAAAATCGAACTGCAACCACCATCAAGGGTCAATTTTTTGGGTCAAGAAAGGTCTCCTTTGAAATCCTAAGTAACAAGGAAGAGAAGACAAGTCAAGCGAAGGAGAAAGGAGATAAATTAATCCATCTTATAACCACTTGAGTGAACTAGGGTTTATGAAGAAGAAGTTGTTGGAGGTCGAAATTGTAGAAGAATCTATTGGGGGGTCGAAACTACAAAAAAATCTATTGGGAGAAGTTGCAAAAGAATCTGTTGGGGGTCAAAGTTTCAGAAGAATTTGCTAAAGGACGAAATTGCAGAATTTGTTGAGGAATCACTGGAAAGCTCGGAAAAAATAAAAGATTTGACTTGGTCTTGGAGGAACATGGTCAAGGGTCATAGGTCTTGGAATTCATCAATTGAAGTTCTATAAGAAGAGAAGAATTATGGTGGCTTTTCCTCTTAGTTGGAGAAGTTTTGGCCCTAGTTAATCACCTACATATTGTGTCATGTTTGTAGTGCCCCTCTCTAGTTAACTAACAGTGCTATGACTTTAACATTTATTTAGCCCTAAGGCCCACACTTTATTATTTGAGGACCTCGGGTTGAGGAACCTGACACATGACTCTATTATTAGTGGTTGTGATGTTTATGTATGTTCTCCATTGATATTATGATGAAGATAGCATTAATGGTTATGTATGTTATCTAATGGTATTATGATGATCGTAACATTAATGGTTATGCATGTTCTCTATTGATATTATGATGATGGTAGCATAAATGGTTATGTTCAGTCTCTATTGAAATTATGATGATGATAGCAGTAAAAGATAGGTATACTCTCTATTGATATCATGATGATGATAACTTTGATGGATAGGTATGTTTTCTATTTATGTTACGATGTTGATAGCTTTGATGGATATGTATGTTTCCATTTGATGTTATGATGATGATAGCCATGATGGATAGGTCCCCTATGTTACCTACTTGCATTAGTTCTGCTTCACAATGAATAACGGTGTGAATGACTAGGTGATATTGATGATGCTATTATGACAATGACTAACACTGAGAAACCGTGTTACTAATGATTATTGAGTATGGCAGGAAACCACTAAAGGCACTTGCATATGACGAGTTGATGACACCTGGTTTAATGAAAATTTATATTTTGTCTTTGAAATTCTAAGTCAATTTTGAAAACCTACTATATATGTTTATCTCTATTCTGATGATATGTTAGTGGTTGCAGGCACAGATTAGTTTCTTCGCTGAATGACTCACATATGGGTGATGGAGTTGTACAATTGGATGGAACTGCATGGGAGGGGTGGGGTGGTGTCCCTTATCTCACCCACTAGCACTCCCGTTGTGACTTGGACTGGAGAGGTTGAAACACCTTCGCCTTGAAGATCACGATGTCATGAAGGAAGGTCCCAAAGTTGGGTCACTCATGAGGATTTTATCGGGGGCGTGCATCAAGATAGATTCCTTGATCCTGACACCATTAGTCTCACTATAGTATGCAACATAAGAGATGATAGTGATCTCTATCATTGCACCCTATACTTTCCCCTCGTAACCACTAAATGCTTGAAGGGCAAGTGGCGTGGCACCCTTGGAACTTCAAGGGAATTTCATGAAGGGTACGACCAACTTGGCACCCTTGGCTTCAGAAATAAACTATTAGGCGTGACACCCTTGGAACTTCAAGGGAAGTTCTTGAAGGGCATGACCAAACTTGGCACCCTTGGAATCATTAAAAATAAATAAATTAATAAATATAATCAAGATATGAAAAACCAGGTAAATTCACATCAAGGGAAAATGATGTTAGAAACCGAGGTAATTAAATCAAGAATAAAACTTGGGTTAAGGGGATCATAGGAAGAAATAAAATATTTTACCTTAAAAACTCTACGCTTCCCATGTTGGAAAATATTAGGTAGATAATGTAATTTAATTAGGTAAAAAGGGGAAAGAGAAACATAAATGTAAGGATAAATATTAATCCTAAAATTGTTAACCCTAATTAAGAGAAGAGGATGGTGAATTAAAATAAGATTAATAAATTAAATTTTAGAGAAATTTAGAGAACCTCCATGTGGCAACAACCAACATAAGAATATCCATATAAGAGATAACTTGAGTTAAATTAGGGAGTAGATAGGGGATCAAATTTTGACTTATCAATTGACTTTAGTAATGAACACAAATTAAGGAGTAAAAAGGAGGATAAAGAGACAACTAGGAGAAGAAATAGGAATCTTATTGAGGTGAGGAAAAATATTATTTTTAAATTAAAATTAAAGTAAATAATTTTGGAGATCCTTGATGAGAGAGTGACACATAATTGGGTGAATAATCAAAATATTGGATTAACAAAAATAATTAATTATGCATGAAATTCCAAGTGTCACCTACGAGGACTCCTATAAAAGAAGGGGCAGGCCATGGGAGAAGGGGTTTTTCTTTACCCTATTGTTGGATGGACGAGACTATGTCAGAGTAGCGACTAAGAGCTATAGTGAGTTTGGTGAGGTAGAGGACTTTAGAGAGAGGACTCTTGAGCCAAAGAGTGCTCTCCTCTACCAACTAATACATTACTCCATTGTACAACCCCATTGCAGCTCGAGGGTTCACGGGGAAGGAGAGTACCTAAGGAGTAGGCTGGGAGGTCAACCAGTGGGTCATTGCATTCGGATTAAACTGTTGACATTCACACTTGGAGGCAACTGACAACAAAAGAGGGCAATAGCGGCAAGTCAAGTTTGAATCATCTTCTGGTGAACGATACCTATGTTGTTATAATATTCTTTTGTATGACTTCATTATGGTTTTTGTTAATAATATGTAAATTTGATTATATGTTCAATGAAGTGAAATTCAGAAAAGTTTTATATAATGTTCAATAACTTTTGAGTTCCCAATGCCATTTTTTTATGGTTGTATTTTTAGTTTGTTATATATATATATATGGTTGGTCCCTACACTTGGTATCAGAGCTATGCTGAACCCTTGAGACCTATGAGCCCATGCATGCATTACTATTTTTGTTAAATATCTACTACATTATACCAAATGGTGACCTACTAGGTCTATGAATCCCCAAATTGTAGCCTTAAGACACCAAATACTGCACTACAATCTCAATACAAAGATTTCAACCACTCCAGTCTTCTCCGTTATTTTAAAATTGTGCTTCTTTCAATTATTGCAACTAGTGCTAAGAACGGAAGCATATTGGTTCGCACAATATTCAAATAAAGAACTATGTCCCTACACATTATTGGCCTCAGGATATTGCAGTTAAAGTAGATAATTGGTAGGCGATGGATATCTTGCACAAAGTCTATCAATAACCCTATTTTTTGTATGATTAATATTACTTATGGTGTTGGTTTTATTTTACTTTGCGCTAGATGACGTCAAAGACTTGGCTATTTCTCTACCTATAACTACCACAAACAGGATTCTCTATATTCTTTTTCATGAATTTTGTATTTTGCATATTAGGTAGAATCTGGGCAATACTTTAAATGTAGTGCTATTGAATGTTTCTGTCATCCACGGGAATTGATTATTTTTCTATAATCTCTTTTCCATAATCGATGTGTAGTGGATTTCTTGATCTAATTCTTACTTGATCTGTGTTGAATTTATTCTTGTAAATCAGAGTTAGAGATATCTCTTATTTCTCCCGATGTTTCTGAATTGTTGCATGTTTTCATAATGCCCATTTTTTTGAATTTTTTTCTTCAATTGTTCAAGTTTATGCTCGCTGATAATTTCTGACATTTTTCCTGATATTTCTGGTAGATTTCCTTTATGAACCCTCCACGAGATGTTTCTTGAAATCATATATACGACATTGCTTTAATTAATGTCTTAGCCATAAGTATGAAGCAACCATTAGACTAGATCCATTTTGGTAAAATTGTTTCTTCATGTTCGAGGCATTGTTACCAGGTTGGGCAGGATCTAGCTCAGGTTCCAAACCTTTCAAATTGACTAAAATTCCAAAACTTCTTTAAAAATGGTAAGAATAAAATTTAAACAAAAAAACTTAGATTTAAAAGCCATAAAACTGCTTCTTTGAACTTATGTCTATTTGGAATTACATTCTTTTGTATGCTTATATATTTTTTCTATGATTATTTGAACTTCCAAGTAATGCGTATTCCTTTTCCATGAACAAAAACATTATATTTGACATTTCAATCTTGGAATCAAAATATAGATCAGCTTAACCTTACAGATCATGATCAAATTTCATAACCACTTTGGGTCCTATCTTAGTCTACGTATTACAGTCATCCATCGAAGCAAATTGGGTTCAAGTGCCCTTCATTCATGTCTTCAGTTAATCAGCAACAAAAACAGAGAAAGTTGTTAAGAAGGTCCCACAATAAACAATTCTCTTGTTTCTGGCAAAACTTTGATTCTAGCGTGGATCAAAAGAGAGGGAAGATTCAATGGAAAAAGGGTCCTCCTTGTATTCTTGAATGATTAAGGTTTTGACTTTGACTTTGAATTTGATTTTAAGTGGAACTAGCAAGGTGATCTCTATAGGATTGTTAAGGGTTTTAGGGTAATTTTTCCTTCCTTCCACATGTTAGATCATTAAGGGAGTCGTCTAACTCAACCATCACAAAATCGATTTTCTTGAAGGGTTTCAAGGTATAGTCATGAGGGTTTAGAAGATAGCTGCGAAGATGAGATTTTTCTTCTTTGTGGGTTTCCCCATCATTTTCTGGGAAAAATAATTGACCCTTTTGTTAGTGTCAGTATTTGCATGCTTCCATCAGTGATCAAAACTCCTCTTTTCATATTCATAATAGGGTCTCGCTCAGATATTTTTGTCATTCCACCTAGGTCCTCATTCAAAAATTTACTCACTGATGGTAGCCCTAGTCAAAAACCTCACCCTCCCTCAATAATCTATACTTGTTGGCCCACCTTCATGTCTTACTGAGCATACATCAATTATGAAATCTTATTTCATCATGTCTCTATGTCAGTGAAGTCACCATGAAGTCTGCTCACTCAAGGTTTTCATTAGGTCTCTAGGTTTCATTTTTTCAAGGTCCAATAAAACACCATTTCACTACATAAGGCCAACAAAAGTATGAGAGTGAATAAAATAATATCCCTTTTTCATTTAAAGAGGATTTGCCAACATGTAAAGATGATTGCCAAAGTTGTACTTTTTATTTCAAGTATGAGTTTCATTCCAAATTGTAATTTTATTCCAAAAAAAAGTGATGTAATTTTATTTTATTTTTTTATTTATGTAATTTTATGTTAATTATATGTAATAAGTAACTTTTCTCAAGCTGCCAACTAAACAATAAATGTCAAATCAAAGAGTGCCCACTCCAGCAATTGACCAATCCGTAAAGCAAAAAAGACAAGGTAAAGGGTATTACTGCAATGTTTCAAAAGTGATTTGAAAGATTAGCACCTCATTTTCTCTTGTCATTGTCGAGCAACCTCAACAAAGGAGAAATTTCCAAGTTTGAAAGGTGAAATTGGAAAAACAAAGGCTACGTTGCACGCCTGTGTTGTGGAGGGCGTTTTTCAGTGTTACGATGCACGCCTGTGTGGAGGGCGCGCTTGTGTGTTACCCGCCTGTGTTGTGGAGGGTGTGCCTGTGTTGTGTGATGCGTATTTGCCCGAAATTGCTCACCAACCTCCAAACCAAGTGTCATTGCTTCAAAAACTTCAAGATTGGTTGTCTTCATCCTCCAACAAGTAAGTAACGCTCAAGATACACCCTCCTAGCATTCCTCAAGTCATTTTGTGGTGTTTTAAATGTCATTGCAAGATTTAATGTCTTCTTTGAGAGAAACCCTAGTACCATAATCAAATCCTAACTACACCTCCAATTTCAGTCCCTAGTACTTCCATTCCCTTCCCATATCACTATTAAACCCTTTCCTAACCTCCATATCATATCACTACTTCCCAAAGCCCATTATTCCCAAAACCATAAGACCTAGGTGTTCCATTTGCCTAGGCTCCCAAAACCCCTAACCTATAATAAAATTCCCTATCCTAAATCCCATCACATTCCCACTCCCTGTCACTTCCCTTAAACCATAAACCCCTTCCCTCATCTCTATGAATTTCCTCACACCATTCCTAACTCCCTATACCTATATTCCACTATTATTTCATCTCCCTAGGGTTTTAAACATCAAGACACCATGTCAGAAGAAGAGAACAGAAATTCCAGTGAGGAGGAAGAAAGAAAGGAGAGGAAGCCAAACAAAGGAGGGAGAATCCTTAGACTTGAGCCAAGACATACCAAGGAACTCATGGCATCTCCCATGGTTGTGACATGTTTTAAGCATCTAGGATGTTTTGAATTCTGTGAGAAAATATAAAAGGTCCAACATCATCCTATGTTGAGTAGACTATTCATCTCCAATATTCATGACAACCAGGTAACACTTGCCGATGTCACTTTCACTGTGTCCACTGCCATCATATCAGCAACTATTGGAATCCCAGATGTTGGGGAAAAATGGTTCAAGCAAAAAGCCTTGGAGGAGCATTACTATGAGCCATACATCAAGCCTATATACAAGAATGAAAGAAAGAGGCTTTTTCCTTTCTCTTAACTCCTCGAGAGCTATGTTCCCAAGATGAAAATCATCATGAAATACTTTACTTGTGAAGGTAGGTTCTCTAGACTTTATACCTATCATATATGGCTACTCATGCACTTCAAAAGCGTCAAGATGCTCAATATAACTTATTTTCTCTTCCGGAGCATTGACAAGATGGCATATATTGTCCAAAAAAGAGAATATGAGCATCAAATGAAAAGTATTTTCCACCACTCCCTCATCAAAATCTTTGTCCTCCATAACCTCAAACGATTGAACATTTCATGGAGTACTTTTATCGTTAATGACATATTCACTGATCCATCTATTTAGCATGTTTAAGATGTGCCTTCATCATCTTATCATTCCCCATCCATTCCTCCATCTTAGCCCATAATTCATGTATCATCATCAGATCAGTCTCCTCCACCATCACCTCCACCATCACCATTTCATGAGCACATTGAGTCACCTAGTAGAGCTGAGATCAGTGAGCCTGTGCAGACTAAGCAGGTTGAGGTCATCAAGCCTAAGAGGGCTTATTTGGGTATATTGGCACAAACCTATTAGAGAGGTCATAGGTAGGTGTTTTCCCCACCGATTGTGGAAGGGGCCCTGCCTTCTTCACCAACAAAACAGGTACACAAAGGCAAAGAAAAAATGACAGAGGCAGAGATCAACCATGAGGAGGAGGACCTCCATGAGACAAAACAAGATTTTGACCTTGTTGACCTAGATAAGCATGATGACAATGAGGACATTAGCATATGTTATGAAACTAGCTCACAAAAAGATAGAAAAGATAGATCAACACCTTAGAATTCAGCCTCTTCGAGGGGGAAACCTCCTTTACATTACACAAATGAACAATTCTTTGATGATACAAATAACAAGACCTGTTGGCATTATGATTCTGGTTTGGTACTATGGCACAGGTGTTGTACTTGATGGCAACTCACTCTAGTGGCAGATCTCAGTTCAGGCACTCAAAATCATGGAAAATGAGATACCCGCAGGTGATCCTAAGAGAAGCTGCGGACACGCAGGTACGCCGACCAATGAGTGCGGACATACCCGCAGGTTGTCCGTTCAGAAGGTGCGGACCCCAGTTCACTCACTCCAATGCAGAGAAACGCGCTCACGTGGGGTTTCTTATGTTTGGCCCTTGGTATTTAGCCCGTCGTTCATGATCCTATGGTTTTGGCCCGTGGTATAGGATCTAAATTATTGAACCCCGGTTTGGATCCCTTGTATTGGTTTTTGATGGTTTTGTCCCATGGTGTGGATAAGGGCTCGACTATAAAAATGGAAGGAGATCATTTGGCTAGATATCTTTTTGAAATTTGAATATCTTAAGATCTGAAATTTTGGGTGATTGGTTTTAAAAGCTAGATCTAAATCAAGGAGAAAACTTAAGGCGAATCTATTGATAAGTCGTGATCTCTCGGGCGCATGAACAGATCTGTGGATCTGACTGACTGTGGCACATTGGAGGACTGTTAATTTGGCCCTAATCAGAAGTTCGCAGGTGATCCACGATGTGAGTGCGGGGGTACGCAGCATAGGAGAAAGTGCAGTGCGGGGGTACGCAGCGCAGCAGAAGGCGCAGTGCGAGGTACGCAACGCAGGAGAAAACTCAGTGCGGGGGTACACATCGAAGCAGAAGGCACAGTGCAAGGTACGCAGCCCAAAAGAAGGCACAGTGCGGAGGTACGCTGTCAGTCAGAAAGTGAAGGTGCGGATCTGAGCGGAAGTACGTAGGGCAGAAGAACGAGAGGTGCGGATCTGAGCAAAAGTACGCAGGACAGAAGAACAAGTGGTGCGGATCTGCGCAGTTTAGACTCAGAAGACCTGCGGATATTCACAGGCCCCTCTTGGTGAAGTTGCGGACTTATCTTGAAACATTTGTTGGCTGTCTTTTATCTATTGCTGCAGAGTTATGGGTTTAGATTTCTGGTATTACTTTTCTGTTTACAGCATTCTAAAGAGTTGGGTGATTCATTGGTTGATTGTATAAGGAGATTGGGTGATTTGCATGTACTTGATGATTATTTGATTTTCTTGGATCCAGTCTGAAAATTAATGAAACATGGTCCTTAAAGAAGTAAAAGAGCTAAGGGGGTTGTAGCTCCCTCCAGTAGAGACTGGAAAACAAGCGAGAGTTGTAGCTCTCTGCAGGTTGTAGCTTGCGTACTGGTAAAGGATTGCACCAGTACAAAATCATTGTAAAAAAAGTTTCTAATTGAAAGAAGATAGAGACACATTACAGCAGGTGGTTTTCACCCACATTGGGTTTCCACCTTATATCTGGTGTTCTTTGGTGTGACTATTTGTTTTTCTTGTTCATGCTCATTATTATATGGTACTGGCATACAAATTAATGATCAATATCTGAAGATTAAATTAAAGTATAAATCAGGAAGTCATATTGAGAAGAATTTGATAATACTGATTCACCCCCCCTCTCAGTATTATTTCCAACAATTGGTATCAGAGCAGGTCCTTCTGAAGAAGCTTGATCACTTGAAGGAAGATCTTTCATCATGAGCAACTACGAGAGGGAAGCATCAATCAGGCCACTGGTTTTTGATGGGACAAACTTCGTATATTGGAAGGTAAGAGTTACTGCCTATCTTCAATCTCTTGGTACTGAAGTCTGGGATATCATAGATACAGGGTATACTTTTCCATCAGCAACTCCTACAGATCCGGCTGAGAAGAAGAAATATGAAACAAATGCAAAGGCGATCAATACTCTATTGGGATGTCTATCACAATCAGAATTTGTCAAAGTCATGCAGTATAAATCCACAAAGGAAATATGGGACAAGATTGTTCTAAGCTATGAAGGAGATGATCAGGTAAAACGAGCAAAACTACAAACCCTCAGGATTCAGTATGAAAATATGAGGATGTACAATGATGAGAGTGTGGCTAACTATTTTCTTCGTGTAGATGAGATTGTAAATTGTATGAAAAATTTGGGTGAAGAAGTAAAAGAGGCTGTTGTGGTTGAAATAGTTCTAAGATCTTTGTCCCCTAGGTTTGAATCTAAAGTTTCTGCAATAGAAGAAAAGGAGAATCTTCAAAACCTTAAAATGTCACAATTGCATGGGATTCTAACTGCTTATGAAATGAAGAAAGGAGGACCATCAGATAGGAGAGAAGTTGCCTTCAAAGCTTCTGGAAAAGGAGATTACTATGAGCCTGGACACATATTAGAAGAAGAAGAAGAATCGAATTTTGTCAAAAATCTTCAACAAGGCACTGAACGATTCCGAGGTAAGTTACCATTCAAATTCTTTGCTTGTGGAAGAGTAGGTCATTATGCTACCAAATGTCCTCATAAGGATAAGATTTACAAGGAGAAAGTTCCTGTTAGATGGAACAAGAAACAGAATGAAAATAAGAAAAGCTATTACACTCATGAAGACAGTGATGGACTCTCAAATAGTGATGAAGATGAACAAGGTAATAACTATAAACTTGTAATGGCCTTTGAAGATGATGATTACATGGATGCTATAGATATAGATGGATTTTATGAAAAGATTTCCAGACTCAAAAGATGTTTAGAAGAAAAGAATATGATCATTGATACTCTGCAATTTCAACTTGATGAAAAAGAAAAATCTCTTGAGAAGTTAGAATGTGAAATTGTTGGCCTTAGAAAAGAAATTGAGAAAACAAAGGCCCTTAATCTTAAATTTGTTAAAGGATCTGAAACTCTGGATGAGATTATCAGTGTACAGTGTTCCCATCTAATCAAGACAGGTCTGGGGTATAATGGAGAGGCATCTCAAGCTTCCACCTCCAAAAGTTATCTTGATGCAGCAAGAAGGAGTGAGCAAAGGCCTAATAGAAATCATCAGGTAAATCAAGGATAGTCTTCCTCAAGGGCAAACAAAGACTATCAAGAAAATCGGCGGCATGCTACCTTAAGGACAAACAGAAGCTACAACCAGCCACAGGTAAAATATTCCCAATTCCCTTCAAGAATGGATGGTAGTAGAAACTACAATCGGTTAGATGATAGTCGCAGGAATTTATTCAATGGCCAATGTTTCTCTTGCCATAACTTTGGTCAGAAAGCAGCTCAATGTGTTGCCTATAAGACAATCATGACTAGAGAAGCTCAAAAACAAAGAAGTATGCCTGAAATCACGAAGAGGACCTATAACAACTTTTCCACCCTTGAAAGTGACATTGAATGTTCTATTTGTAATAATTTTGGTCATGAAGATTCTGAATGCAGAGCAGGTTTTGGAAATCAACTCAGAAGGAACAAACCTCAAGTGCCAAAACATGGAGAATAAAGGAACTGCAACCAAAAAGATGTGGGATAGCTTTATATACAGAAGGACAGGAAAATCAATGGTACATCGATAGTGAATGTTCAAAGCATATGACAGGCGATAAATAAAAACTTGAATCATATACTGCTTTAGAAAAGGGAAAGAAATTTTCTTTTGGAAATGATACCCCTGTAGCCATAAAAGGAAAAGGCATCGCTCAGTTGAAAGAAAAGGTCAAAGCTGGAAACGTTTTATATGTTGATGACTTGAAGCATAATCTATTGAGTGTCAGTCAGATGTGTGATAATGGAACCGAGGTGATATTTCGATCAGATGGGTGTAGTGTTCGTGATCTTGATACAAGTGAAACTGTTATCAAAGGCAAAAGAACTCCAAATAATCTATACATATTTGAAGAAGGAGAACAACAATGTTATTTGAGCAAGAATGATGAACACTGGTTGTGGCACTAGAGGTTGGGGCATCTAAGCTTTTCAAAAATAAGGAAAGCATGCAAATACAAGGCAGTTCGTGGTCTTCCAGACATCAAAATTCCAGACAACACCATATGCAAATCATGTCAGTTTGGAAAGCAAACCAGAACTAACTTCTTTGAGAAGGAAGGATCAGCCAACAGGCCTCTTGAGATAGTTCATACAGATGTATGTGGTCCATTCAGGACAAGGTCACCTCGAGGAGAAGAATACCTTACATTATTCATTGATGATTTCTCCAGGATGGTCTGGTTAGGACCTATGAAGCACAAGGACGAAGCATTCGAAAAATTCAAATCCTTCAAAGCCTTGGTTGAGAATGAATCAGATTACAAAATCAAGTGCCTCAGGTCAGACAGAGGTGGGGAGTTTACCTCAAATGAATTTTTCGATTTCTGTGAAGAACATGGAAAAAGACTCCTTCTAGGTATGTTCAAAAGAATCATCCAGAATCACAAATTTTGGAGCAAAAGGAGGCTGGCATACAAACAAGAAGAACAATTGTAGAAGCTTCAAGCTATTTGGCATTACTCTCCTCCACTGAACCACAAAATGTAAGAGAAGCTTTCCAAGATGAATGCTAGATCAAGGTAATGGATGAAGAACTTGAGCAGATTGAAAAGAACAACACTTGGGAGTTGGTTCCTATACCTAAAGATAAGAATGTCATAGGGACAAAATGGATCTTCAAGAACAAGTTGAATGAAAATGGGGATGTTATTAGAAACAAGGCCAGATTTGTTTGTAAAGGGTATGCTCAACAAGAAGGAATAGACTTTGAAGAAACTTTTGCTCCTGTTGCTAGAATTGAGGCCATCCAAATGTTCCTTGCTCTCTCAAGCTTTCAGAAGTTCAAAGTATTTCAAATGGACGTGAAATCAAATTTTCTGAATGGAGACTTAGAAGAAGAAGTGTATATAGAGCAACCAGATGGGTTCATTCTTGGGAATGATCCAAATCTTGTATGAAAATTAAAAAAGGCTCTCTATGGTCTTAAACAGGCTCCAAGGGCTTGGTACTATCGTTTGGACAAATATCTTCATCAACAAGGATTTTCAAAAGGATTACCAGATAGCAATCTCTATATAAAAATTGAAAATGACAAATTGCTAATACTTGTTGTGTATGTAGATGATATTATCTTTGGCAGCAATGAAAAAGCTGAGTCAAAGCTTTGCCGTGGTGATGCAGAAAGAATTCAAAATGTCTTTGCTTGGAGAACTGACATACTTTCTTGGATTGAAAATCCAACAAAATGAAGGAGGTATCTTCTTGTCTCAAACCAAATACCTCAAGCAGATTCTGAAGAAGTATGGCATGGAAGATTCAAAACCAGTATGTACTCCTATGGTTAAAGGATGCAGTCTCAGTGCAAATGATGAATCAGCAGTAGTGCATCAGCCAACCTATAGATCCATGATTGGAAGTCTACTTTATTTGATAGGTACATGACCAGACATCATGCATGCAGTGGGAATAGTTGGAAGATTTCAGGCAAATCCTAAGGAAACTCATCTTCAGGCAGTAAAGAGAATTTTCAAGTATCTTCAAGGAACTAAAAACTATGACTTATGGTATCCTAGAGATACAGATCTCACTCTTCATGCTTATATAGATGCAGATTGGGCTGGAAGCG
>APFE030694793.1:63279-88302 GCA_000404065.3 Pinus taeda | reverse complement strand
GTGTTCATGTGTGTGGCTTATGTGTGATGATCTGCTCTATTTTACTACACCTGTTTACTGTTAATATGGTTGATATGTTCTAATGCACTCATTAAGGATCAACTAACTGAATCATAAGAAGTTGTGGAAGTAGCATATATGAATCTGAATATGGAAATGAAAAAGTTTTATTGATGTGATAATACTGATTCGCCCCCCCTCTTAGTATTATTTCCAACAGAAATCAAAATGTACCCTGATGTCAAACCAATACGACAACGGCTTCGACCTGTTCATCCAAAGAAATTTGTTGCTGTTATAGCTCCAAATACCACCTTATGTATCTGTGATGCTTGGTTTATGGCCTAGGGAAACCCCTCCTTCCAGACTTGGTCCAAATATTTAAAAAACAATGTTTTACTCCTTGTATGCGACTTTGCCCTGTATTAAATGCATGTACACACGGGTCAGTCTATACCCAACCCGTGTATATGTCTTTAAACACTTAAAAAATTTAAATTTCCTTAACTATGGGTGGAGGTCACTGGTTTTACCTGTTGATTACCTATTAGTGCCTGTGGCCCAACTATTCCCAACTATTTCCCAGCTAAAAAACAACTTTGGGAGAAGTATAAAAAGACTTCAATGGGAAGGCCTTAAGAAGGAGAGAAAATAGAGAATTACTTTGCTGAGATTATCCCCTAATCAAGTCTGAAGATCCCTGTGCTTCAAGCACTTCCCCATGTTCAGGAAGCCCTTGTTTCCTCAGAAGGATCCCTTTGAAGACCGAGACTAGATGGACCTATAGGACGGTTCCGCTTGGAGCCGGAAGAGGAAGAGTGAGGTGAAATCTTTCTATGTTTTGATTATAGTTATCTACAATAAAAGAAACACTATCTTGTTCCTGATATCAACTTTTTTCATGCATCTGATGTTATTGTTATGGTTTATGTATGAATGGCTATTTCAATGTATATCTAACCATCTATTTATATGCTATAAAGTTGATTTCACCATAATGCTCTATCTATATGTTGCTGTGTGTCTTTGAATTGGTAGTTTTGCTTGTTTTTTGTTGTGGATTACTCCTGCTCTGCTCGGGTTCTGACCCAAAGCCCTAGGGGACTTCATTCATTAACAATTGCCATTAAAACAGAAGTTGAAAAGCTTTTGCATGCTGGCTTCATTTACCTTATACCTCTAATTGACTGGGTTTCCAACATTGTTCCTGTCATGAAGAAACAAGGGAAAATTCGAGTGTGCGTCAATTATAGGGATGTAAATCAGGCATGTCCAAAGTATAATTATCCTACTCCTTTTATTGATCAAATTATTGATGAATGTGCTGGATGCAAAATATTCTCATTTATGGATGGTTTTTCCAGCTACAATCGAATCAATATCTGCCCACAGGATCAATTTAAAACTGCTTTTATTTGTCCATGGGGCACATTCGCGTATAGGAAAATCCCATTTAGTTTGAAGAATGCAAGGGCTACATTTAAGAGGGCAATGAACTATGCCTTCCATGACATCAAGCACATTGTCCAATCTTACCTTGACGATTTACCTGCTCATTCACGAGAGCGGACTGATCACCTACAACATTTGAGAGCAATATTTTTACGGTGCCGATACTACAAGATACGACTCAATCTGCACAAATGTGCATTTTATGTTGGTTCTAGTCGACTGCTTGGATTTGTAGTGTCTAAATATGGAATTTGACTCGATCCATTAAAGGTTCGGGAAATTCTTGAATTGCCTCCACCTTCAAATATTTTATAGTTACAAAGACTCTGAGGGAAGGCTAACTTTCTAAGGAGGTTCATTCCCAATTACACTGAGATGGATAAAGGTTTTATACATCTTTTGGAAAGGGGATACCCTTCCATTAGGATCAGGTTGCACAAGCTTCCTTTGACGCTTTTAAAGATACCTTGATTAGAGCGTCATTAATGCATTCTCCGAATGATCAAAACAACTATTTGTTGTATCTCACCGCTACAGATACAACCATTGGCATGGTTTTAGTCCAAGAGGAAAATGGGATTGAACATTTGATTTATTATTTGAGTTGTAATCTCAATGATACAAAAAGTAAGTACTCTTATGTCGAGAAACTAGCTTTGGCAGATGTGCAAGTTGTTCAGAGATTTCACCATTATATCCTGCTCCAGAAGACCACTATCTTTTGGGATTGCAACCCTATTACATACATTTTTGTCACATCAATTGCTGGGGGGAAAATAATCAAAATGGATAGTCATTTTGCAAGAGTTTGATTTGGAATTCATCAAGTCTAAATCAAATAAATCTCTTGTTTTAGTCAAGCTACTTTGTGACCTTCCCTCGACCTCCATTGATTCAACATATGAACCATTGATTTTGGATGAGTCTCTATTTCTCATATCGTCATCTGACCCTTGGTATGGAGATATACTGATCTATCTCCGGACCCAAAAATTTTGGCCTGATACCTCTCACTCACAACAATGATGTATTTGATACCAAGCCAAAGAGTATCTGATCATTGGTGACACTATTTACCGTCATGGTATCAATATGATTTTACGGAGGTGCCTCACACATGAGGAAGCTGAGAAAGCATTGAATGATTCTGATTTAGGTGATTATGGTGGACATTTATCTAGATATGCTATCGCATAGAGAATTCTCCATGTCGGTTACTTCTGGCCAACTATTTTCAAAAATTGTATTACTGCCGTCAGAAGCTGTCACACATGCCAGATTTATGACTGAAAAACTAGATTACCACTTGCACCATTGCATCCAATTTTTGCTGTTAGACCATTCACTAAATGGGGCATTGACTTCATGACATGTAACCCCACCTTAGTCGGGGGGCATGGGTATATTATAGTCGACGTTGATTATTTTACCAAATGGGCCAAGGCGATGCCAACATTAAACAAAAGTGGAGAAAAAACTGCTCTTTTCTCTTTTAACCATGTGGTTGCCCAGTTTGGTGTGCCATAAGCCATAGTTATAGATCATGGGTTGCATTTTCGCAATCACATGATGGTTGAGTTGACTGCTAAGTTAGGAATGTCACATGATAGTTCTACCCCTTATTACCAACAAGTGAATTGACAAGTTGATGCCATCAACAGAGTCCTGAAGCAGATGTTGCAAAGAATGATAGGGGTTCATAAATGAAATTGGAATTTAATGATGTATTCTGCCTTGTGGGCATATCGAACCTCAGTGAGAAATGCAATTGGATTCACACCCTTTTAGTTGGTGTATGGTTTAGAATAAATCTTATCGATACAATGCGAAATTTCATCTCTCAAACTCACGATTGACCTGTTACCCAACACTTCTGAAGAAGAAATGTGTTTCTTGGAATTAATCCATCTGGATGAAACTGGTCATGATGCCGCATTGGCTAATGAAGTAGATAAGAAACGAATCAAGGCACAATATGATAGAAATGTCAAGCCTTGCATCTTCTCAGAAGGAGACCTGGTCTTGCTTTACGATCAGGAAGCTGATAAACTTAGAGCAGGGAAATTTGAACCAATGTGGATGGGTCCTTATATTTTGAAGCGTGTTTTAGCAAAAGGTGCCTACGAGTTAGTAGATTATGATGATATTCCATTATCATAGCCTCGAAATGGGTTGTACCTCAAACATTACTATGCTTTATTAAGTGTAGTAAAAATCATTGTATATATGCTTTCATTGCATGTGTGTGTGTCAGTGGGTGTCTTTTAGAGTTTTTTATCTAGTTAGTAATCTGCTTTGCATTTGTTGCAGATGTTAGAATCTTTGAAACCATTTGTTGGTTACGTCAATGGTGCTAGTGATAGTACACAAAACCTATCTTCTGTAGCATGGGCTATTTTTGCTCCAAGTGGCGAGTTAGTGAGTTTTCAAGGGATTTGTATCGGTCGATAGATGAAAAACATCACTGAGTATAACACATTGATTTAAATTCTCTTGGATGCCATTTCACTTGGCATTCATCGAATCACAATTAGGCTCGACTCAAAACTCATTGTACTTCAACTAATAAACATTTATACTGTTCGAAATCCAACAATTTTTCGTATGGTCATTAGAGTTCGTATTTTGGAAAGGAATTTTAAAATACATTCAATATCAACATATTTCTAGAAACTAGTGTGTGTATATTGAAAAATTGTCTATGTTTTGAGATCGGTTCCCTCGCAGGCGCAAACAAACTTACTCCGACGGCGCTGACAGATCGAAGGAATCGGTACAGACGCTGCGCAAGATTCGCTGGAGCGTGACAGAGAGGAAGTGATTGGGGCAGGAAAATGGTTCCACCCCAGGGGGGGGCATCAAAACGCTCCCCCTCATGGAATGGGCCTGAACCTGAAGTCATCTTCGGATCGGTAGATCTGGGCATTCTCAACAAAGGAAAGCAACAACAGGACAATGACAGTGATCCGCCAGAAGAACAAGAGACACGGGCGAATAGCCCGAAGGTTACCTTATCTACATGTCGTCTGGTAGCCAAGGTAAGACCGCGCGTAGAGTTACCTGGAGATAAGATCAAAAGCAGGATCCAGTTTATGAAGGATCATGCAATCATCGGAAAATTCATAGGGTTTTGGCCAACTGAGAGAGCCCTAAATGGTTGGATTGTAGCAAAGTGGAAGCCTAAAGGAGATGTCACTCTCCAGCTGGGGCCTAAGGGCTTCTTCACAGCCATATTTTTCTGCCTAGAAGACAAATATCGAATACTGGGAGGAGGTCCGTATTTCTTCAATTCGGCAGGCCTTTACCTCAGGGACTGGATGCCCAGATTTAACCTTGACAAGGAAGATCTCACCTGGGCACCTGTCTAGATCAGATTATACTCATTACCTGATGAATATTTGGAAGAAGACTGTCTAATGGGCATAGGAAATAGTGTGGGAAAGTTCATCAGAGCAACACAAGAAACAAAAAACCGTAAGTACATTTCTTATGCAAGAATATGTGTTTTTATTAGGCTGAATGAAGCGTTTCCTGAATCATTAACCCTAGCCCACCACGATGAGGAATGGATCCAACCCCTTGACTACGAGCATGTGCCCTTCAGGTGCAGAAGATGCCATGCTCTAGGTCACCTGTTTCGGGATTGCCCTCTCAATGTCAAAGCCTGCTCTCCTGACTCCTCTGAATCCCCCCCTCAAGATGGTTTCACCAAAGTCTCGCATAGGAAACGCTCGCAAAAAAAGCCCCAGAATGGATCCAAACTCCAGACTTCAAAACTCCAAAACCCTGTTACCAAGAACAGCTTTGAATCCTTAGGTGATTTCTCTGATGATCAGCCCCTTGATTTTGATAGTAACCTAGCTCGCCCCTCCTCTTCCACCCCCCCCCACTCCATCCACCCCCCACCCAAATCTAAGTCTCCCTTAATCACCCCTACCATCCTAAGAAGGGATCAGGAAAATGCAGAGGAGATCCTCAAGGAAATGGAGGTGGATGGGAAGTTGATCGCCTCTCAGAAAGCCGATACCCATCAGGAGGAAACCAGTTAGGTGAAAAATATGGAGGAAGAACCAGAAAGTATAGATCTAAATGGTCTGGATATCATTGAACTGGAACTATGCTGCAAGGAAAAAGCTTATGAAAAAATCTCTGAGTCAGATATAGATAAGTTGGAAGTGGTCATATCCAGAGCGTTCCACCAACACCAACTGGGCATACAACCTGGCAGCACCTGGGATGGCAGCCCACGTCCAAAGGACACTAAAAAGAGAGGAAGGAAGACAGATCTCCAGAGAACAATAGAGATCGGGAAAATCCTGGTAGATTCAGGCAGATATGCGAAGCTGACGAAGTACTACAGCCCTACCCAAAATAGTTAAACCATGATGCTTATATCATGGAATGTAAGAGGGCTCAATAGCCTCGGAAAATCTAGGATGTTAAAAAATATGATCAAGATGGAAAAACCACAGATGTGTTTCCTCCAAGAAACCAAATGCAATAGCACCACGCTGGGTCGCATACTCTCAAGGGCCTGCCCAGATTGCCGATCTGTTGCTGTGGACGCATCAGGAGCCTCTGGGGGGCTTGCTATAGCATGGAACACCCAGGCAATCACGCTCTCTGACTTCCATGCCTCCCACCACCTCACTCAAGCAACCTTCCACATTCTAGGCACAAATGTTCATGGGAATTTATCCAACGTCTATTTTCCGCAGGATGCTAGAAGTAAAAAAGCGCTCCTCGACACCATAGAGGCGCTAAGCATGAATAGGCAGCACCCATTATGGATCGCAGCAGGGGACTTCAACATGATAACTAGAATGGAGGACAAGATTGGAGGAAGATCTAGATTGGATCCAGAGGTAGATCTCTTCAAGGACTTCATCCAAACTGCCTCCCTTATTAACATGCCATTCTGCAATGGCACCTTTACCTGGAGCAATTGCAGAGGAGGCAAGCATCAGATCGCCTCTAAACTTGATCGCTTCCTGATTTCGGATAATGCGGTGCATCTTGGAGGCGATTTTACCGCTGAGATCTTGGCCCACTCAGGATCAGATCATTGGCCCATCACTCTGCTTTGGCAACGACCAGGGGACGGAACCAAAAGACCCTTCCGATTTGAAGGATTTTGGCTAACGCATCCAACATTCAAGGACTTCTTCAGAACAACTTGGGCATCCTTCATCCCACCAGAAGGCTCAAAAATGTTCCAACTTCAGCAAAAATTACGATTTTTAAAAAGCCACCTAAAACGCTGGAACTGGAAAACATTCGGCAACATTTTTGATGCGCAAAAGGAGCTCAATAAAGAACTGAAGGATCTCCATCAGGAAATAATAAATGCAGGGCACACAGAGGCTACCTTGGACAAAGAAAGGCACATAAACAACCAGCTTGAAGAAAGAAGAAAGCAAGAAGAAATTTATTGGAGGCAAAAATCCAGGGTTCGATGGTTAAAGGAAGGGGAGTGCAATACCAAATTCTTCCACAGAACAACAGTGCAGAAAAGGATGCACAATAAGATTCCTTTCATCCAAAACCAAGAAGGGGTTAAAGTTGAGGAGCATGAGAAAATAGAAGAAATCCTTCTCAATCACTTTCAGCAAGTACACCAAGAGCAGGAGGTGGATAGGCAAAGAGCGATTGGAAAAATCACCAGCAACATCCCCAAGCTGGTTACAGAGGAACATAATGAGTTACTCATGAGCCCAATACAATCCCATGAGGTTGACGAGGCGATGGCGCAGCTCAAGGAAGGTAAGGCCCTTGGACTTGATGGTTTTACTACCACGTTTTTTCATGCTTTTTGGGATCTGATTAAAGTGGAGGTTTGGCAAGTTGTAGAGGAATCTAGAGCTCAACGCTGGTTGCTCCCCTCCCTTAACTCCACTTTCATCGCTCTCATTCCAAAAGAGGAGAACTCCATCACTCCTGACAAATTCAGACCCATTGCTCTCTGTAATGTCCTATACAAAGTCATCTCCAAAGTAATTGCCAACAGATTAAAACCTCTTCTACCCATGCTCATCTCTTTGGAGCAATCGGGTTATGTCGAAGGCAGACAGATAATGGACGGCATCATCCTCACTCACGAAATCATCCACTCACTCAAGCATTCCAAACAAGCTGGTATGTTACTAAAACTTGATCTCTCCAAAGCTTTCGACAAGCTCAGCTGGTCCTACATTCAACATATGTTGAAAGCTTTTGGCTTTTGTTCCACTTGGGTCCGTTGGATCATGAGTCTTATCACCTCATCCCACTTTTCCCTTCTGGTTAATGGTTTTCCCTCTCACCCTTTCAAACCTTCCAGAGGCATAAGACAAGGGGACCCCCTCTCCCCCTTCCTTTTTGTCGTCATGGCTGAGGGGCTGGGTAGACACATCAAACAAGCACTCCAGTCTAACCAGCTCAGAGGAATATCCATCCACAATTCCCCTACCTCCTCCCACCAGCAATTCGTGGATGACACCATGCTCTATGGTTACCCCTCGGCTCAGGAAGCCTATCGCTTGAAATCCCTGCTCAACGACTTCTCTGAAGCCTCAGGCACTCAGGTCAACAACTCCAAATCTCAAATCTTTTTCTTTCACACCCCTCCGACTGTTAAATCAGCTGTCTCCCGCATCCTTGGCTTTCAATCCGCCTCTCTCCCCTCCACTTACTTGGGAGCCCCCCTCACTGCTTCGGCCATTAAGCAACCTGCATGGCGATCCCTCCTTGAGAAACTTGATTCCAAACTAAACCAATGGACTCACCGTTCCCTCAATCTTGCGAGTCGAATAGTGCTTATCAAATCCATCCTCCAAGCCACGCCTCTATATCTTTTCACTATCCTGGCAGCACTTAAATGGGTTTTAAAGAGATTGAGAAACATGCAGCGTGACTTTCTATGGGTAGCTCTGCTACTAACCGTAAATGGGCACTTGTGAAATGGGACAATGTCTGCAAGCCCAAAAACAGAGGGGGCATCGGACTCAGAGATCCAGAGTATAGCAACACCATCATGAATGCCAAGATATGGTGGCAATGGATAACTAGTCCAGACAAGTTGTGGGCCAAAATCTGGACAGCCAAATACACCAACAATATGCCCCAAGCAGAGCTCATAAGATTCACGCCCACAAGCGGGGGATCACTCATTTGGAACGCTGCCAAACAACATCATCAGCTGATCTAGAAACATAGCTTCTGGGAAATCCGAAATGGTCACAGTGCCAGATTCTGGAAGGACGCCTGGAACCAAATTCCCAAACTTTCAAGTGTGCTTCCTCCAGAGATCATGCCGCATGAACGGGAGCAACTGTATGCAACCGTCCATCAATTCTGGGAATCGGAGACAGTAAACGGATTCAGGAAATGGCGGCCAAGCCATCAGATAATCGACAACACAAGCATGCAAAGTGCAGTAGCACTTGAAGTTGAACTAAAGAAGAGAAGTATCCGGTCTGAGAATAGTAAGGATATCCTCAGATGGGGTTACCTCCCCAAAGGATCATATTCCACTTCGGAAGCCTATAATCTCATAGGCGACTCCACCATCAGGCCGGACCCTCTATGGGAAAGAATATGGAGCTTCAAAGCTTGGCCCAAAATATCCTACTTCCTCTGGCTGGTTGGGCACAAAAAGATTCTCACCTGGGATAAGTTAAGGAGACGCAATTTTCAAGGCCCTTCGATATGCCACAATTTCTTTAAAAATGAGGAGACCCTACAACATCTTTTGGATACTTGCCCAATCGCCAATCAGCTATGGGAGAAGGTTGGCTTCAGGTGTCAGAAAAGATGCAGAGGACCAGGCAACATAGTAGATACCATCCGGCAGTGGATAAAAAGCCCCTATGACTATGAGATCCTCAACTACATGTGGAACATCATCCCGGGTATAGTACTATGGAACATCTGGAAGGAAAGAAACAGGTGCATTTTCAAAAGCCAGAACTCACACATTGAGGAAATTTGGAGCAGAATGCATGGTAATCTCAGAGAAACCATGCTACTAAAATCTTGGACTAAAGAGGATCTCCCTACTACAGATAAGGAGAAGAACATCCTGGATAACTGGAAGCTGGAGCTGCCCCAAAGGAATACCATACATCAAACAATGAAAGGTAATATCAAGGAAATCAGGAATTGGGAAGCCCCACCCCCCAACTCATACAAACTCAACTTTGACGGAGCATCTAAAGGCAACCCTGGGCCAGCTGGATTTGGTGGAATCATCCGCAATCACAATGGTGCCCCCCTGCAGATCTTCTTTGGCAATATAGGGTGGGATACCAACAACTCGGCGGAGTTAGAGGGACTCTGGCAGGGGCTATTAGTTGCAAGGCGCCTCAACCTACAACCACTGATAGTGGAAGGAGATTCCCAGATCATCATCAACATGGAAACGTGCATTCAGAATGGATCACAAGCTAGAAAAGTAGCTGAAAGCTGGAGATTAGAAGCAAGGCTCAATAACATTGCTCAAGAGCTTCGCAACCACAGAGCCCTCTCCTTTCAACACACCAGAAGAGAGGGTAATAAGATTGTTGATCTCCTAGCAAATATTGGGGTCAAAAGCAACCATCCTCTCTAAACTGGTAACTTGGACATCATCCCCAGCCATCAATAGTCTCTAGAATGTGAGAAACTCCTTCACAGAGACACTGAAGCCCTGGATGCGGGTGATAGCTTGCCACACAGAAACAGGCCACATGACCTGCATGTGCTGCCCCGTGGAAGCATTTAAGGTTAATGGATCGCCGTCAAAAGGCTAATCCCGCTAAGGCCGAGGCTCGAGTGTTCAATACTGAGTACTGTGAATTTATGGCGAGGCAGTGTGCAGTTAAGGAGCGCATCCACCGAGGGTATGCGACTGGTATTCATGGCTCATCCAGGCAGAAGAGAGACCATTGTGAAGGTGAATTGGATGAGCTCCAGCTGCCGGGGCTCTCCAAGAAAGTGCAGTCGCAGAAGAGGGGGGATTCGCTGCCACTTCGACCTGCCTTCCTGGTTCTCCGAGGCTCTAATTTGGGTTCTGATCTCTCTGAGGTTTCTACATTTGGGAGGAAGTGGTGGCGAGTTCAGGTTGGTTGCTGTGGGTGAAATACATCGCAGGATTTCAGAGGATTTGGGGGCGGGTTCATGGCAAGACTACGGGAGCGCCAACCCTATAGAAGAGGCTCTGGTAGAGGCTCATCCTCTCGCCCTCCGGCAGCGAATGAGCATCACCATTGCTGCTGTTGTTATTGCTACAGGAGAGCAAGGGCTCGGCCCCTCCAAATTGGGCAATTCACGGAGGTGGGCAGCTCCAGCAAGGGAGAGCCAGCTCTTCCAGCGTTTGGCTTGGTCGTGTTCACCTTGGGCAGCTCCAAGAGCAACGAAGGTATTAATGCACACATCTCCGTCCTCTTCACTGTAGCTCCTAAGGGAGATGACAGTGGGACACCTCCTGGAATGGGGGAACCACCCACAGGTAGCATTGGTATAGAATGCCCTGCTCTGCAACTGCCAATTACGCATGGGAAGGAGATTATGGATGCCCCCTTCCAACCTCAGGAGCAGAAGACTCAAGACACAACAGAGGCTAGGTAGGCTGCCATGTGGGAAGGAGTCCCTAAGGGCATGGGATGGTGCACCATTGTGGAGGAAACAAGTCCTAGGGACGGGGATCTCGGCGGTGCTGGTACTGAAGACAAAGGTCTCGGTGGTGAAGGTCTCGGCGGCAATGGTCTTGGCGGCGACGGTATTGGTGGCGAAGGTCTCGGTGGCGATGGGCTCGGCGACAAACGTCTTGGCAACGACTGAATCCCTGGCACACACTCCAGCTCCCACCTTTTTCTTTCTGCTCGAGTCTACGACTAAGGTCACTTTGTTTGTTCACTTGCAATTTTTCTTATGGTCTTATCTCGGTCAGTCAGTCTGTCCAGCATGTTTAGTTTCAGTCTGTCCTGTGTATGGCGACTCACAGTCGAGTTTTGAAAGGTGCCCCTGTGTGGGCTGTCATGCTATGTTGAACGTCAAGTAGAATTGGCTCGGCCTCTGTCACTTTTTGGGGAATTAGATAATTTTGTCGGTGCTGCCCCTGCGAGGGAGCTTCTGTGTCAATCCTAGGATACCCAATGTGCCACTGGTGGCCATGGAAGTACTGTTCTACTGCTTGTAATTTTTCCTATAAATACATTATAATAGAATAGCTAGTTTTACCGAGAAAAAAAAAAAAACATATTTCTAGAAACTTTAACACATTAGCTGATTCTCTAGCGAATTATGTGTTAAATAGACATTTACAACATATGTAAAAGTAATATTTTCAATTCACATCATTAGTTGAATAGGATTGCACATAACCATAGAAAACTCTGAAAGTAAAATAGATAGGTGTTTTAAAAGTTTCTGTCCAAGACACGTTTGGTCATCTGATTCAAAAAACTCAAAATGCATGTGAAACATCCTAAGTAGATCTAGTGGTGCTCATGATAACAGGTCACAGCTTGTGCTATCATGAGTAAAATCCTCGCCCAACGTCTAGGAACACCAATAGTGTGGCGCTGCAAAATCATAGGTAACTCCATGATCCGGACATTCAAAATACCAAGGATTAATCCCTCTATGTGATCCTACAACTCTGCCAAGGTTTCAACCAATCCAAGTCCTAGAGAATTGCTCTCCCAATGTTTCTCCATGCTAGCCCACCTGCACCCTATTGGTGCCCCATAAGCCGAACAATACCCACATCTACGTGCATGAGAATTATTTTAGTTTAGTCTTTGAAGCATTAAAAGTACAAAAACATGTAGAAACTTGAAAAATAAAAAAACACTTTGGTCAAACAATTTACCTATAGCACCCCATTGTGCTCTAATTGGTAGAATGAAATCTGGGTCTTCATGGAAATCCATCCCTGAGTATGGATTCTCTTCAATGACGAGATGTTGTTGATCGAGCCAACTGAAGAATGCAGTGGAAAAAATGATTGTTGACTGACCCGAATCTCGAGCCATCAATTCAACCCACCTTTGCATACGTGGATCTCTAGGACCACCTACACCCAGTGATACATGTTGTGGTTGCATCAATGGGATTCTCTCTAAGGTAAAAGCGATTAAGATAGAACCATAGCAGAAATTCTTCGTCTTACCACTTTTTACCTTGGTCAGTTGTTCTTTCAGTGAAGAAAGCATGGCCTCGCACTAGTTGAATACCTTTGGCTCTAGACACTCAAGTGCATATTGCATATATGATCTACTTGCCAGATGTAGTGTCACAATGCTAGCCAATTTTGTGATGTGAAGAGGATCATTCTCAAAGGAAAATCACCTACATCTCGGATATTTATTTTCCCATCCTTGCTAGGCTTTGTACGTGGCCGAAAAAATTGTCGAATGTAATCTCTCATTGATTCACCTCCACAGGCAAATCCAGAAAGTGAGATGGGGGCACATTGCCTCGATAGTCTGGTAAGAAAGTAAATATCATCAATGGTAATAGGGACCATCTTATCCCTTATGTGAAATATATGATCTGTCGTATCCCATGCATGAACAAGGAATTGCAATAGTTCTATTTGTTTCCTCATTTCAGACAACTTGAAGTATTTGAGTAACCCACAGTTCTTGAGAGCCTCAACTGTACCCAAATTGTTTAGGGCAACCATGTCTTGTTCTTCATGCTCTCTTTCTCACCATGTAATTGACATTATAATCTGATGAAAGCCTGAAACACAATCATAAGCTTAGTTAGGATCCCTTCCATGCAAAAAACAGGTCAAATTTTGGAGCAAACAACTAAAACAAATTAGGGAAACTCACCTATCGCAGCCTAAGCACAGAGACAGTGCACTGTAGAGCAAGAAGCCTTCTATCTAAGTGCTCTTCAATGCAGTTTTCGATGTGAAAGCCTGTGCTGATCCTAGGGCGAGAAAATGAAACCCCTTAGGCCCCAAAATACCCTAAAACTTGCATGAAATGACAAAATAATGACATGAAAGGAAAGAAGAGGGTTAGATCTCCTACTTGGTCTAGACAACATGAGAAATGGTCCACAAAATCTCTCACAATCAGCTAATGAAGTTTGAGGTAAAAAACTAGTCCAGAGCACAAAACTGAATGGTAAGCTCCAAATGGTAAAAATGTCATGGTAAAAACTTGTTTTATGTTTATTTCATGTTCAATAATCGAGTAAACATTAGTATTTTCCTATTTTTCCCTATTAAACAGGTATTTTTAATCCATTTGGTGGTGTTTTGAGTAGGTTTTACAACTGACTTACATAATTCGACATGCTCGATTGTAAATTGTACCTTTGACCACAAAGCATACTTTTATCTCTTTTTCGAGCTTTGTTAAAAGCAAAAAAGGAACCCCCTTGGAGTCCTCTTTAAGCTCTTTTTAGACTCTCTAAACATGAAAATATTGTTGAGTGTTTGTCCTTTTCAGCTCATTAACGGATTGGAAATGACTTCTCTCTCATATTGTTTTATGCTTTTTCGGGCTTGAGAGATTAATTTATGAAAAATAACTTGTGGAGTTTTCTTTTTGTCCCTTTTCAAACTCTTTAAACACAAAAAAGGACCGATTTATCTTTGTTGTTAAACTCGTTAAAACATCAAATAGCGACGAACTTTTCCATCTAGACAAGACCGAGTTTCACCTTTGCTAGACTCGTTAAAACATCACATAGCGATGTATTCACCCGAAGGGTGGAATTATACAACAAGCATATGTTATCCTCCTCAAGCTTGATAAAAATAAAGAGGTACTGGTCAACAATGACTGGGAAAAATGGGAAAAAGGGGAAAACCACTTTATGGTAGCAGGTCGCTCTTGAACATGACACTTTCACTCCATTACCGTGACTATTTGGGTTGGGTTATCAACTTGATGGTTATCACACCATTGGTCTATCATACCATCCATCACTTTATTTTGGGTCAATGCTACCAATTCATTTTAGTTTTGCCGACATGTTCAAGAGAAGTCATCCAGTCAAAATTCATCCTTTGCAATACCATAAACCTTCATTTTCATGACCGCCATCCCTGAACTTTGTGTCGTCAATCAAATTCCATCTCCAAAATCACTACACTCGTTTTGTGTCGTTGATGTGGGATACATCAAGACCCTCCTACGACAAGTCGTTTCTTGTCGACATCAGCACATTATCCAAGAAGTTGACTTAGAAACACGCTTCCAGTACCTTAAGGCTTGCATACATCAATGGCAGGTTTATTGCTTCTGGCGATAGGTTGACATCAATGGCCTTCGACCAAAAGACTTTGTGTGGTGTTCAACATTAAATCATCCATTCACACCATGTAGAATTTACTGTAGTACCTTGAGGATCATTATCATTATTAGTGATTTCTCTCGCGTCTGTTAACAACTTACATCATTGGCTGGTAATCAGACGATGTCTTCCCATGTTCTACTTCAGATCACATATTCACATGTTTAGACTCGTACTTAAGCAAACGATTGAACGAGATAGAAGACCCAAATCTATTTCATCCATCCGGGTTGTGTTTTCAGGAGTACTAAATCATATGTACAATGGCTTTACATTGATGGTCATTCCAATCATGGGTATATATCTATAGATGACTGTTTATGTACATGTAAAGAAAGTTTATAAGTTGAGCATGGATATGCCTTCCCTCAGCAATTCATGTAAAAATCAAAATATCATTATATATGTATTGTAATTGATGTAGGTCATCTTCCACTTTGAAACCTCCTCATCACATCATAAAGCATTTCATTAGACATTGGCATTTTTCGATTTCATGCTTTAGGGGGTAGATGTTACAGATCCATTTGGAAACATCACTCCCATCATCCAAATCAGTGTTTTAGGGCTCATCAAACCCTAATTTTAGTTGCTACATGCCCTAAATAAGTCACCCTTTTGAATGCCACCTTCCTAGACAGTTTCATGACATGAAGACATCTTGAAATGACCTTTAGAGGGACCAGCGTAGGTAAGCCCATGTAAGGGTGCATTGCAGAGCTGTTGAGTCCATGCCAAGGTGCTCTGCAGAGCACTTAGGCCTCGTTTCACCTGTGCTGGGTGAGTTTGAGTGAAATTCACATAGGGTTTGGGGAATATTCTTATCTTTTGGAGTCATCTAGAAGGTTCCCTCACTTATCAACTCCTATGAGCTTGAAAATGGATGAGGAATGAGTTAAGATGCATCCTATCCTCTCATCCCTTCCTACATGGAACTAATTCTAAGTATGGAAGGCCATTCAATACCACCATTTATGGCAAAACCTCCTCCATCTTCCTATAAATTGACCACTTGAGAGATCAGGGGCTGGACTATGTTGAATTGTAAGGAGATAATGTTGCTATGAGAATTGGCTTTGAAGCAAGTATTGTAATGCTAAAAGTTTGTCATGATTTTGATGTGATGTGGACGAGATCCAAGCTGGAGGAATGACTTTGAATCAGATACAATGGTTGTAACTCCTTCTTCTATTCAATAAAGTATTTGAACCTTTCTCCCATATGTTTGTATTGTTATATAATGCTTATATGTGTGAAATGTATCTGATTCCATTCACTTGTATTCAATAGATCTTTTGCTTTGATCGGTTCTTTGTCTTTTGTTTGTGTTTACAAGTACTTCTCAAGCATGTTAAGTATGGGAAGAAGTGACAGGATCGATACATAGGATACGAGAGGAAAGCGGAACTACAAGTAGGTCTTCTCATCTTCTTTGTCTTATCTATTGCTTATAGGAAAAGGGTAAAGTGCTTTAAATTGTTGTTCTAGATATGGCTACTTATCTAGGGAAGTAGTATTTATCCGTAGATACCAAATTCTCTAAAATATTTTTGCTATGTTTACATTCATATATTTCAATGCTATGCTGATCCATTGAATAGATTGATTGGATAATACTACATAGATGTCGTAGATCTTTGGCTTGTGTTGTTTGTTTGTGTAGGTTTTAATTATAGTGATCGAAGCTATAGTTGGAGCATACAAGCCAAGAGGAGAGAATAAATTGTGATGAATCACAAGTAAGCATCTTTCCATTCTCTAATTTCTCTAAGGGGAACTTTATATTATTTTCTTTCTGTTGTTCTAGACTAGGCCACTCTAAGGTCTAGGGAAGATACTTCTGTCCATAGTCATAGATTCTGTATAACAAATTGGTGACTCTAATGGGGACCGATTCATTCCATTAGTGGTTTCCTTGAATTTATCCCTTGTTACACCTCTTGAACAAACCTCCAATGCCTCACTTAGTTTGAATTGACCCTAGGTAGATCTTTCATTGAGTTGCATTTGATATTTTGTGTCGGAAAGTCCCTTTTCCTTGATCAACACACCCCTGGGTATAATAAAAAAGCATTGCAGAGCACCCTACACTTCCTTGAACCTGCATTGCAGATCCCTGGTAGCCTATCTACAGCTGCGCTGGCCCCTGTTTCATGCAAAAAATTACCTTTTTGTGATTTTCTCTATAATTAGTTTTGTTCCAACTAATTCTTCTTATTTCCCTGAGTGTGTCTTGGTATTTGAGAAGCCAATACAACACTGTTTTGTGTGAAATTGAGTGAATTTTCCTTTGGTCATTATTCATAGATTTGATTCAGTTTCCTAACAATTTTTGAGTGTTTTTTCTTTCATTTTTGCAAAAAACCCCCCTCAATCACTGGGGGGGCTAAATTATGTATGAGTGGTAATCACTTTTGAGTGTCATCACCTTTTTTATAATATTTTGTTTCATTCTCTCTTTCTTCTTATCAATTCAAGTTTATATGCATAGATTGATTATTGAATTTCAAAAGTAACTTTTACATTACAATTAAGGTCTATGTGGTTTCCTTTTGTTAGCAATCAAGTTGCATTCATATGTTTCTTTTCACTTGAAACATTAAAAGAAAAGAAAAGAAAAACAATTATTTGCATTATATATAGGGCTTTAATTTTGATTGGAATAGTGAAGTTGAGGAGATCAATTGTTGCATCACTTGTTTGTTGCATTGTTGATTTATTTCTTCTTCCCCTACTTAGTTAGGTCTTCCATCGTTAAAAGGAAATAAAAAGAGTTCTTTTTGTCATATTAGTTGCATCATAGGCGTGGTAAGGTAACATCGAGTTTTGAGCCTTGAAATCAAATGATAATTCAAGATAAACTCTAAAATTCACTCAATTAATTAAACTTGGAGCATTTAAAACTTAATGACACACATAGAGGTCTAGGCTAGGGATGTGTTCTAGAGTATTTAAATGTAGGAGCTATCATTCTTTTTCAACATTGCATTCCAAGGGTGATATCCCATTCCACATATGTAGGTGTATAATATTGTTCTCCATCTACCTTCGGGTATATTGGATAGTGCTCCACGCATGAAATGTATATGGGAACAATCTCATTCTACGGTTACACATTAGATAACACTACCATAGACTACACTTCGACATACTGTCGAGTATATTTTGGAAGTCCACCATAGGTTTCTACCCTTACCATAGGTAACTGAGTCGACCTCCTTCTACATTGTGATACACCAAATATAGCATTCAAGGATATATCCTACTCGTACGTAAATACTTGGTTCTCCAATATATATTGCAATTCACAGTTACTTGGTAAACCCTTTTTCTTAGTTACCCCTATTTTGTTTTATTTTGTGTCTTTAATTTTTAAAATCATTTAATTGACTGCAGAACAACATGCTCCCCGTGGAACAACTCCTTAGTATATATTAGATTGAGACTAATGGAAAAAGTTATTGAGTCTACCCATAAAGGAAACCCCTCTGACAGGAATCTTGGTCCTTTTCCTTCTTTTGGATATATTGGTGATATGGCAATGTTGTCCCTTCTTAGATTCACCATTGGTTTTCCAGTTTGGTTATTTTTGATTGATTTGGTTATGAATGTCCAAAATTATTATCAACAATGTTCTCCTCCACCTAAAAACATCAACATCAAGTTGATCCTAAAGTTAACCCTTTTCCTTCTTCACCTGTTGTTTCTTCATCCCTTTCTTCCTCCTCATCTAGTGAAAATCTTGATTTTGGTAACTAGGAAGCTAAGAAGAAGAAGAAGAAGAAAAATAAGCAGGGGGGAACAAAGTAACCATTATTTTCCATGAAAATAGTATGGAGAAACCTCCCAATCAGCCCTGCAAAGTTAAATCCCTAGCATTCTTTTTAAGGGTGACCACCTTCTTAGAGATTGTCCTAGTATTCCATAAGTATTAGAACTGTGGTCCACACGCTCACATCAACCTTTGATGTCAACCTCTAGATATCATGTTGGTGATAAACCATCAACTAGTGATATTAAGGTCCATAAGAAGAAGGGTAAAGTTAAGTTTTCATGTAGGTTATGTGAAGGGAATCATCATATTCACCTTTTTCCTTGTATGGATGAAGCCTCAAAAGTGTTGGGAAACCTTACAACTTCTCACCCTCATCTTCCAGCTGGTTATTAGAATATCTCCCCTAATCCTCCACTACTTGATGAAATGATTGATCAGAATCTGTCTCCAGTTAGTCCCACTCTCTCTAAACATGAATTCCATGAGTTCGTTCCCAACCAACCATTGGTTGAGAAAATGGTTGACTTTATTCCACCTTCAGTTGATCGTACCTTTCCCATAGAGAGTGAACTTCATACTGCTCAGGTTAGTCTTATTTCTTAAGATTCCAATGAACTGGGGGACAATCCTCCCATTCCCATGACATGGGGGGGGGGGGGGAGATCCTCTTGTTCCTATAGAATAGGGGATCAATTATCCTATTCCCATAGCATAAGGGGGTAGTTCTCCCTTTCCCACGACACCCCCTCCAAGTAGTATGGTCACTTCCTTTGATTGGAGTCGATTGGAAAAGTATCATCTTCCTCCTTATGTGCCTTTCCAAATCATAGTACAAGATAATAATGTGCCCATACCTGGCACTGTCATAGAAGAAGGCATGTTTGTTAGTATTCCATCCTCAAATACTTGCCAAGATTTCGGTTCTCCACAACTTGTGCCCATTACCTAGAATTCATTGGCTTTTAACAAAGGAACCAATTATCCTTTAGTTATCCTTCTTTAGTTTCCTATTACTTTGGGAGGAAAGACTGTCTATATCAATGTTATGGTAGTCCAAGGTCCTTTGGATTTTAATTTACTCCTTGCGCATGACTATGTTTATGACATGGGAGCTCATATCTCTTCACTCTTTCATGTGATATGTTTCTCACATTAAGGAAGAATTGTGACCATTGACAAAATTTCATTCGTTATTCCTAATTTGACTCCCAGTCAACCAAATTACCTAAATGGTCCTTATATGCAAGTCATATCTTCATCAACACAGATTAATTATGTTGTAACCTATTCCATGCCCACACCTACTGATGATCTAGTAGGTGATGTAGTGCATCATTTACTGGGGACATTGGAGTTGATATTTCCATTGGATCCTTTGATACCTTCTATATTTTTGGTCTCCCATCTAATGAGAACCTCTTGGAAGCCATGGCCTTCTACGTGTCATGATCAAGGTACTTGAGTAGAGTTCCTTTTCTTGTGTCAAGCTCCTTAAAAAATGAAAATAGTTTCCTAGATCAGAGTTCCATGTCTTTTGTCAAGATCCTTAAAAAATGAAACAAGGTTCCATGAGAAAAGTTCCTTGTCTTGTGTCAAGCTCATTAAAAAATGAAACAATGTCCCTTGAGCATAGTTCTTTTCCCGTGTCAAGCTCATTAAAAAATGAAACAAACCCCCTTCCAATTCGATTATTTTATTAGATCTCATAAATTACTAGTTTAGTCTTTCACTTGATCTTGTAAATGAACCTTCATTCCATCCACCCGTTAGTAAACGATGGTCTACTTACGTGAATGAAATGAATCTTAGGGGGCATGTGCCTAGAGTTGAGTCATTATTCTGGGGGCATGCAAAATTATTTCAACATAGTTTGTGTAAAAACGAAACCATTCTCATCCTATCCATTGTGATTGACATTTTTATAAGCCTATTTCTTCCAGATGAGCCTTGGTTTTCTAATTCCATCATCCCCATTTTCTTGGACGATCATATGCCTTGACTTGGTTGTTTTACCTTTTCCTGAGGAACCACTACCATGACTGGTCTCATTAGCCAACCTCTTGACCTGTATGTGTTTTGACTAGTTCCATCATGACCAAAACTAATTGCTACCCTTTATACCACTCGTTCCTTTAGGTGGAGTACTCTTTCAACTCTTTTTATACTCCCTAAACATGAAAATATTGTCGATCACTTGTCTTTTTGAACTAGTTAAATTAAATGAAAAGACATCTAATCAGTTTAAGTTTTACCCTTTTCTAGACTGAGATAGACTATCTACAAAAAAGGAATACATTAGTCAAACCTGGCTAAGAGGTTCTCCTAATTATTATTTTTTGCCTTTTTGGACTCAAGAGAATATCTACAAAAAGGAACCCTTGGAGTTTTTTTTTTTCGCCTTTTTTTCATGCTCTCCAAATATGAAAAAGATGTCAAGTTTCACCTCTGTTGTACTCGTAAAAACATCAAACAATGATGGAATCATCAAACATTATGGGACAAAACCACTCCTTCTCAAGGTTCATTAAATATACTTGGAGGGATTCATCCGAAGGATGAACTTACATATCAAGCATATGTTATCTTCCTCAGTCTTGTTAAAAAATAAAGAGGTATTAATGAGAAATGGTTTGGGAAATTGGGAAAATGGGATACTCCACCTATTAATGGTAGAGAGTCACTCTTGAACGTGACACTCTTCCACTTCATCTCCGTTACGATTGGGTTGGTAAATTTGCTTGTCTTTTGGTTCATCACACCATTTCAAAACTTGTATTTTCAGTTTTGGATTAATGATGCCAACTCCATTCAATCTCACCGATGTGTTCAAGAGAACCCATTCAATTAATATATGCTATGATACTATTAAGTCTTCATTCCAAGTCTACCATTCCTGAATCAATTCCACATCAAAGTCATTATGCCTAGAATCATGATACCCATTTCATGTCATTGATGGGGGATACATCAAGGCCTTCCTACAATGGGTCGCTTCCTATTAACATCAGCTCATTATCCAAGAATTTGAATTATAAACTCTTCCTTCAGTACCTTGGGGCTTGCATACATCAATGGAAAGTTTCCTCGCTCTTGATGATAGGTTTTCATCTTTGGCCTTCCACTGATAGATTATGTGTGGTGTTCGACACCGACTCATTCATTCACACCATATAGATTGTACTACAATGCCTTGAGAGTCATTATCATCATCAGTGGTTTCTCTTGCATCGGTTAATGACTTACATCAATGGCTAGTAATAAGATAGTGTCTACCATGTTCGACTTCATCTCCTTTATTCGCATGGCTAGAATCGTACCTTGGAGAATTGAGTGAACGAGATAGAAGACCTTGGATCTAGTTTCATCCATCTGGGCTATGATTTCAGGATTAATACAATATGAAAATGTATGATGGATATGATCATACGAGATAATCATCCAACCATGGGTCCATCCTTTGTCATTAGTGGACATGCCTTCTTGATCATTGTACATGTAATGCTAGCTTATGTGATGAGCATGGGTATGCCTCCCTCAATAAAGATATCATGATGAAAATGTATTGTAACAGATGATGATTCGACAAATTTTTATTGATCTGAAATTGTCACAAGGTAAAGAACTTCAGTCATCAGTTTCCATTAATGACTTTGCGCTTTAGGGGGCAATTTGTTGTAGGTCATTTTGCCACATATTGTTAATAGGCCTACAAATTGGATCCATAAATATCCATGAACACCTTGTCATCATCCCTACACAAAGCCCTAAGCATGCCTCTCTCAAATCCCTGAGTTTCTAACCTTGACTATTTCATTTTAGTGCTTTTAAGGCCCAACGCACCCTAGCCCTTTAGGGAATTCCGTTCAACTACATGTTGCTCAGTTCTACACCTACTCTGATTAGAGCAGGTTGTCCCTTGCGAGTTGTGTGATGATTCTAGAAATTAGGGAAAAGTAAAGAAGAATCCTGAAGCTTCCTCTTCCCAAAGCTTCCAGGAGTTGTTACAACCATGTACCTTAGATAAGAACTTTGAATCCTATCTCATCCTACCTTGGATATTTCATCTCTTATCCCTTGAGCTCATCCTCCCATCAAGAGTGGATCTTAAGCCTAGATTTTTAAATGGACAAGAATTCCTAAAATACCATCCTCTCCTATATATTTACTTCCATCCAAAAGTTAGAGGTTGGATTTTGGAGACTAATCATACCCTTATGCTACTACTTTGATCATAAGAGAGGTATCATTCCAATGCATTAGGGTGGTTTTGAGGTGTACATTATCGAAAGGAAGGAAAAGACAACTTGGAGGGATCTTTACAAGATCTACTTCCACTTCTGGTTTAAAAATATCTCCCTTTAATTTTAGTACAAAGAGTATACCATTTTCCTATATGTGTTATGTTATGTTTACATTAATATATTTCAATGCTATGCTAATCCATTGAATAAAGTGATTGGATAATTCTACATAGATGTTGTAGATCTTTGGCTTGTGTTGTTTGCTTGTGTAGGTTCTAATTATAAGGATTAGAGCTACAGTATGAGCTTACAAGCCAAGAGGAGAGAAGAGCTTGCGATGAATCACAAGTAAGCATCTTTCCATTCTCCAATTTCTCTAAGGGGAGCTTTATATTCTTTTCTTTCTATTGTTCTAGACTAGGAAACTAGGTCTAGGGAAATACTTCTATCCATAGTCGTAGATTCCGTATAACACCCTACACCTTGGAATAACCATTTTCTATTAACTGAGCTTTGTATTTCTCCACTTTTCCTTCTACATTCAAATTCTTCTTAAAAACCCATTTGTTTCCAATGGATTTCCTTATAGCACTATAAAAATCCACTAGATTCCAAGCCTCATTCTTGTCCAATGCTACCGATTTCTTCAACCATAGCCTTTTTCCAGAGTTTTCAATCCTTTGAATCCACTACCTCCCTAACATTTCTATGATCATCATAAGTAAAAAGTAAAGAATGTTGGGTTGTGTTATATTCTTTCCACGACTAGCTCACGTAGTTAACCGGGGGGTTAGAAGGGGGGTGGAGCCCCCCCTTCGTTGCGCTGATTGCGTAGTGGGGGGAGTCATAGGGGGTTTGAGGGGTGCAAGTAACCCCACTCTATGGTGTCCAGGGCAGCGCCCCGGAAAATTTTGTTTTTGGACCCTATGTTAGGTTGGGCGGACCTACCTATCGTTTTGTGCATGATTTTTCACACATGGTTTTGGACACGATGGTTTTCGGTCCATGGTATTGGATGCTTTGACATGTATAAATATGAATTGTAACATTGAAAGGAACATAATGAAAAATCAAGCTGGTAGTCCCGATTTTGGGATCCAGGGGAAAATATATGCGTATATGTGTTTTATGCATTATGCTCTCGCATTATTTATTTTCTGTGTTTTAGAATTCATATGCAGTTACTTTCTATACGGGGTTTAAACCTACATTTGGTACCAGAGGTTTCATGGATTCAAGGGGATGCCTTTGTTGCTAAGGGGTTTCATTCGTGCCTATGGTAGACCCTGTTCAGTGGGAGATCTACGGGATCAATTCTAGTAGTGAAAGAAGATGGCGAGCAGTGGAAAGATAGAGATCGAGAAATTTAACGGTAAGAGTTTTGACTTGTGGAAACTCAAGATGGAGGATCTGTTGGTGCATAAATATCAGTGGATCATGGTAGATCCAAGTACTAAACCAATGGGAGTGTCTGATGAAGAATGGGAGAAGTTGCATTGGAAGGCAAAGAGCACAATATGATTATGTGTCTTAGATTCAGTATTGCTGAATGTATCAGGGGAAGCTACGGTGAAGGCTTTGTGGGACAAGTTAGGGACTTTGTACCAATCTAAGTCTCTGGTGAATAAACTCTTCCTATGGAAAAAGCTATATAACTTGAGGATGAAAGATGGAGACTCGATGATAGAGCATCTGAATGCATTTAATATTGTGGTAAGTCAGTTATTGTCTGTTGATATAAAAATTTAAGATGAAGATAAGTGCATTAGTTTGTTGTGTTATCTACTAGATTCGTGGGATAGTCTGGTTATTGCAATAGGTAGCAATGCAACTACCTTGCATTTTGATGAAATAGTATCATCCTTGCTGATGGATGAGATGAGATGAAAAAATATGGAGAGCCAGAATGGTGATGCCTTTTCTGTACGAGGACGGTCCCAGAACAGAAACAAAAATAAGTCATCAAGGGGGAGATCTAAATCTAGAGGGAAATCTAAATATCTAAGAAAACCTATAAATGTGGTGTGTTGGAAATGCAGAAAGGAAGGGCACTACAAAAGGGACTGTAAATCTAAATCTCTTGACAAAGGAAAGGGATCCAATGATGCTCCTTCTGCAGAGGCGAAAAGCACCTCAGGTGAAGGTGGGGATGTGTACTTGGCTTCTTCAAGTACACATGTAGATCATGAGGCATGGTTGATTGAATCAGGTGCATCCTTTCACTTCACTCCCCATAGAGAGTGGTTTTGCGAGTATGAGAAATACGATGGTGGTGAT
>APFE030694793.1:45241-59968 GCA_000404065.3 Pinus taeda | reverse complement strand
TTATGTCAAAACCAGGGAAGGAGCACTAGACAACAGTGAAGCGGGTTTTCAGGTATTTGCGTGGCACTAGTGATTATGGTTTGTGCTACCAAGGAAGACCAGGATTGGACAGAGTGTTGCATATCCGTAGCTTTGTTGATGCAGACTGGGCTGGAGATCTGGATCAGAGAAGATCTACAAGTGGGTATGTGTTTAACCTATTTGGAGGTGCAGTCAGTTGGATGAGTAAGAAACAATCTGTAGTGGCACTATCAACTACAGAGGCAGGATACATGGCAGCCACTCATGCAAGCAAGGAAGCAGTTTGGTTGCAGAGATTGTGTTCAAGTATGGGGTTAGTACAGGGAGCTATAAGGATAGACTGTGACAGCCAAAGTGCAATTTTCTCGGCAAAGAACCCTGCTTATCATTCAAAGACAAAGCACATTGATGTTCAGTATCACTTTGTGAGGGATATGATAGAAGACAAAAAGGTGTTGCTGGTAAAGGTGGACACTTTGAAGAATACTACAGATGCATTGACAAAATCTATTAGCTCTGAGAAGTTCTCTTGGTGTAGAGAAACAGTGGGTGTTTCAGGGTTGTAAAAATGACTAAGCTCTCCTGTGGCCCCCTGTGGAAAGAAAACAACAAGTGGGAGATTGTTGGGTTGTGTTATATTCTTTCCACAACTAGCCCATGCAGTTAACCGTGGGGTTAGAAGGGGGTGGATCCCCCCCCTTCGTTGCGCCGATTGTGTAGCGGGTGGAGTCATAGGGGATTTGAGGGGTGCAGGTAACCCCACTCTATGGGGTTCGGGGCAACGCCCCAGAAAATTTTGTTTTTGGACCCTATATTAGGTTGGGTGGACCTACCTATGGTTTTGTGCATGATTTTTCGCACATGGTTTTGGACGCCAATCCATGGTTTTGGACGCGATGGTTTTTGGTCCATGGTATTAGATGGTTCAGCATGTATACATATGTATTTTAACATTGAAAGGAAAAAAATGAAAAATCAATCTGGTAGTCCCAGTTTTGAGATCCAGGGGAAATCTCTGTGTATATGTGTTTTATGTGTTATGCTCTCGCGTTGTTTATTTTTTGTGTTTTAGAATTCGTATGTAGGTATTTCTATATGGGGTTAAAACCTACAAAGAAAATTTTTAATGGAAAATATATGGAGTATACCTCTCTGGATTCCTTCTTTCTCGAACTAATCTCCTCAAAATCAGAGTGTGTGGTTTTTCTTCTTCTAATTCATGTTTTTCCGGTGAGTCTGATTCTTCTTCCTTCAGTTCAAGCTCCATCTTCTCCAGTTGCTTTTCCCTCGATAGGAATTCCTGTTTCATGACATACTTAACTTCTCTAAATAATACATCTCGACTGTACACAACCTTATTTTTTTCCATGTTCCAAATATTATAACCTTTTAAACCATATTTATACTGAATAAATATGCACCTTTCATATTTACTATCCAACTTGGTTCTTTTATACTTTGGAACATGTACACATGCATTGAAGCTGTTGGTTGTTAAAAGGTGTCTTTTAAAACTCCTAATTACTCCACATTAATCATCAACCTGGGCAAGTCCTTTTATTCCAAGAGCGTACACAATATGTGCATGCTATGAATCCAGAGAGTAACGTTTCTTAAAATGAAGTATAAAACATTGATACAAGAGTAAATGGATGCATTTATAAAACTCAAATTGCAACTATTAAAGGAAATATTGCATCTAAACATCAAGAATTAATCCTTTTTTGAAATCGTAATCAAATCTCACACAAGCGATTCAATTAACAATAGCATTAGCCGAGAGCATATTAGCAATAACCAATCTCTTCTTGGCTGATTCAATCTAAATCATACTGAATCTCTACAAAGAAATCCAAATGGAAATGATGTCAATCTAAGAGTTCAATAGCAATGACCAAACTCTTACAACTGATTAAATCAATAAGATTTACTGACTAAATAATTTAATCTACAATAAATGTAAATCGAATCAAATGACAGTGTTGCAAAACATGTAAAGAAAATGTACTAACTTCAATATCAGAAAGCGGTAAATATCAAATCAGATAGACTCACAGAAAATGGGAAAACTATCAAACCAATCAAACTTGCAAGTATCAGAAATATATAACACAAGGAAGTAGTTTAATCCACCAGAGGCCGAGCCCTTAGCACCAACGAACACTTCTAAGCTACTTCAGATAATACGAATGAACAACAACGTCAATTATATATTAATCATTGAACTTAAGTAGCATTACAAGTAGTCTCCAACAACATGAGTTTGTAACTTAAAACTACAATTTGAAATAACAGAGATCCATCCCCTTTCCTCCTACAATATTTTGCTTTCATAGTCAGAAAGAGGTAAAAGATAAATGTGATCCATCAGGATCTCCCGATCCTGAGGGATTCACAACTGAATGCTATCTTCAGACACCCTTCATATTTAGTGCTGATCCTCTTGATTTGTCCTCCGAACTGACCGCAACCAATGCACCCCATTCTTCCTTTGTTGGTTTATGTTGTTCTGTCATTAGGGAACAACAACTGTTCCTTTCGTCGTTTCTCTACATAAAGAGGAGTAAAAGTTAGTTATGATGGCTAAATCTTAACTGAGAGTAGTTCATCCGTTTCTTATCATAATCCATCAATCTGTTAGTGTATCAAGATATGAAAGAGATAAGAAAAGAGGAAAAAGGTGATGGTATTAAGAGTAAATACATACCCATTTCGTAACTCAACATACTCCCCTGCTTACCCCGTTTCATGTCCTCATGAGAAGTAAGTAGTTCTTATGCAGTGCAGTTAAAGAGTAGGCTGGAGAGGGAGCATAAAAAATTGGTCTAAAACCATGATGTTGAGCCAGGAGCATAAAGGTGGTCCCTTCCTTTGCTTTAGGAAACTCATAGATAGCCCGATAACCTTCAGGGGGATACAAAATAATGGGGCTTTGAAACTGACATCCTAACCAATAAGGTCCTTCTCTCAAACTAAGATTGCTATAGGTGACCAAACAGGCCGCAACTGCTTTAAAATTTTTGTAATTAAATGGTTCCCTATCTGGCACACTATTAGTGGAGATCGTCCATCTGAGCTTAGATGCAATCAGAGATCTTTCTTGAATGGAGAGGAAATATGATACTCCCTTCCGTACAATCTCCTTGTGGATGGGACCTAAAGTTTTAATCACACCCTCTTGTGTCATCAGATTGTTATGATTGGCAAAAATTTGTAAGGGGTGCTTAGGTTCACTTCTCACCCAAAGATCCAATCCATGTTCTTATCTTTGAAATGCATTATAAGCTTTGAACCATTTGAGTTGGTTTACTGTAAATGAAATAAAAGCTTGGAATTGAACATCTCCTACAAAAGGGTTAGGGTTCTTTTCCACCTCGTTCTCTAATATAAAATTGTGCAGATAAAACTCACAAAGAAGCCTTTGGACCTTTACACCATGTTGCTTGCAGCAATTTATAAAATCTTCAATTGTTCTTAATTCAATTGATTTACCAACTCTCACTGCTTTAATTTTCAACAACAGGTACCGTTCTAACAAAAACAAGGCATAATTGGTGGCGAGAGACCTACATGCCAGGACATCCGTATACAGTGTGCAGATGGTGTTTGTCTGACTTATGACTCTATCTAGTTTGAGCTTGATCTTCTCCATTTTTTCTTCCACATTTCTGCATCTGGCAAAAGTCTCGCTCTCTATTGTATTCATTTCCCGAAGATTTTTTTGTAGCTCTTGATATTTCTGCCGGGAAATGGTTTCTTGTTCAAGTCGTTCCAACACGAGCTGAGCTTGTGCCAATTCTTCCTAAAGATTCAGTATAATGGGGTCATGGTGTGTCATGATGTCTTTGGATTGTATTCTCGTTTGAGTGCTTATGCTATGAGAAGGTACATCTCCTGTCTGCACTTCTTTGTTGTGGGAGGTCCAAACCTCCATCTGAGTAGCTACGTCTACTAAATCTGCTTGTTGTTTCTCTTGAGTGATGACTGTTTGAGTAGGTATGGGCTCAATTTGAGTTCTTGTAGCCCTATCTTCATATAATTCCGTTTGCACGACCACATTTACTACCTCAGGGGTATTTTTTGGAACCTTTCCTGTTGTGATTTCTTTTATTTTTCTTCGGAGCCTCTTGATGGTCTTGCGAAGCTTCTGGTGTTCTTTTCATAGCTTCTTCAATTTCGTTCTAGTTTTATATATTTTCGGAGGAGTAACTAGTCTGCTGATAGTCTCGTTAATATATTCTATCTCTAAAGAGCTTGGTTGTTCACCTTGGCTTTGTTCCAATAAGACCGTGTCTCCAGATTGATTATCATATTCCTGAATAATCTCTGTCTCTACTTCTTCTTCTTGGCCTATGTTTTTTGGGTCTAGATCTTCATGGTTGTTTTCCATTGGGATCGTGTCACCAGATTAGTTCTCTAATTCTTGAATAGCCTCTGTATCTATTTCCGCTTCACGGTTTGTATCTTTTGAGGGAGACAAAATTCTGGTATAGCCAGAATTCCTAGGAGATTGAGTTTCTCCTAAGTTAAGATTGAGCAGTCCTTTAGGCTGCATGTAGACATTCATGTTGGCCAAGACCTGGGCCATCCCTGTCTTGAAATTGTGCAATAGATCATCTTGAGAACTCATATTTGTTGTTGAAGGAGGTCCCACTTTGTTTCTTCGTTCATCGTCAGAATGCCCTGCTCCTTCCTCAGGTTCTGTTTCAGGGTTATCTTGTCCTCCTGACTCTAGTTGCAAGTCTTGTTCATTTACTGGGCTGGATAATTCTATGGGTTGACTAGCGCTACCTTGAGGATTTTCAGATGCTTCATGTTTTGACTTCAACTTGGTAGATCGTCTGCATTTGTGAGGTATGCTTCCTAAGAGGGCAACCCTCTTTCTTCTTGGAACAGGTTTAGGTGCTGGCAGGTCTTCACCTCTTTCGAGGGCCAATATGAGATCATCCCAAGTTGATTATTGTTGGGCAAGGTTGTGACTAACTATTAACCTGATTAGATAATGGTGACTAACTACTGTTTCTCTGTGTTGATACCATCTCAGCCTCTTAGAAGTGTCATGTAGTAATGAATTCAATAGTACAGGCAAATTAACAGAGCATTTTTGTTTTAAAACTGCTAAAAGTTTGAGTTGTCACGACCTTACCACATCTTTACTCCCATCGCAAGTAATATAGTTCTATACAATTCGTGCCAATTCTCGCCATGGCTCTCCGAGAGAAGATGGACGAATGCCTTTGCTCTTCTTGATTAGCTCCCGTCCTTCGTCCCTAAAAGCCTCCATAGCGTCATGTAACTTTAATTGCTTGCCAGCCCATATTGGTCCTTCTATTGGCAACCCAAATACTTCTGCTATCACAACATTTGTTACAGTGATTTGTCTGCCTCTTACCAAGGATTGTCCATTCTGTAGATGTCGTAAAAATTTTATGGCAATTTCCTCACTGGGGGGTTAAAATCTTGTAAAATATGTTGTCCATCCTGCATGAGCTAGAATTTCCCTAGCTTCATTAGAGACAATCAGTGTTAAAGGTTCTCGGTGCACTGTTCTTCCTCCCATGATGCTTGACTTCTGCAAACAATTAGTGTAGTGGGGAAAGCACAACAATGAATAGAGCTGAGAGATGGAACAACAAATGGTTGTAATGGCTCTATTAGCTGATGCTTTATAACGTAAATATAATTATCGAGGACTGTTATAATGCCACATGCTCTGTGATCATGGGATGTCATATTGTTCTACAAAATCAAATGAAAAGATGACAGCGCATGCATAATTATACTGGAGGTCCTCGCCCCCTCTTGAAATGTTAGGTCGCCTACGACCGAATGAATGAAATGATGACATGCTAGCGGTGAAGTACAGGGGTGATGGATTGGGTAATGAAAGTGGAAAGGTATGTATATTATTGAAAGGGTCATAAAGGATATTGGAGTAATGAAAACAAGGCGTTTAATGAGAATTATCAATAAGTGATAAGATGCTGTGAGGTGATGCGATAAAGAAAAAGGACAATATACGCAGGAAATAATACTTTACCACCGTTATTCCACTTAAAACTGTTGCGATTGATTTTTAAGATATTAAATCATGCATAAAGGTTCAAGGTAAGTTAGGGATATAATATCTCCGTAGAAAAGATAGAAACATAAGAAGAGGGCATTATAATAATTATTGATGTAGAAAATAGAACTTCAATACCATAAGCAGAGATTCTGATGCTTGCAGGCATCCATAGCCTTGACAGAGTTGCTTTCTAACCCTTGGGAACCATGGTCCTCTTTGTATAATTGGGGAAGTGCATTATGATGTCCATAGTAGAGAGTAATGTGCTGGCATGGTAACTAGATGAACACATTGCCATTCATTGGGAAGTAGCGAAAGTGGTCAGGCCGGCTCGTGATTAGACCTCCTATTCCAAGGACTTTGTTTCTTGATGTATCCATTGGATCATATCCCTAGTGTGGTGGCCATAGTGGGATTGCCACTTTGCTCCTTCCTTATGATCATGTTAGGCTGGCTCATGATGAGACCCCCTATCCCCCATTTGTGGAAAAATCATAAAATTGTTAGTGAATATATATCTATATATATATATATACATACACTCCCCATTTTATTTATAGAGGGCGGCTCAGTACTCTTGAAGAGTAGGGATGGCGGAAGAAGTTTGAACATATCAATAGAAAAAAATATACCCATAGTCTTATTGATAATAAACAGATATAGTTATACAGGACGGGGGAGAACCAACATGGTAAAGATAATCAGTTAGTTTAATTTATAGTGGAAATGAGGACAGTGAAGTGGTATAGATAATTGTGTCCTTTCGTTTTCAATCATCACAAAGAAATCTTGTTAAAGATGATAATATTCAAGATATTTGCCTGCTTCAGTAGACTCCATACTTGTTGTCCTTATATATGTATTATACTTTTATGCCATAAAGAGGATCATAAAGAGTGAACTGGGCTAGCCTAGGAATGATCATGCAAGGGGGAGAAAGGGTGTTCTAAAAAATACTCACAAGGTGTTGTTCCCTGAAGGGAACAGCAAAAGAAAACACACACAAAAAAATGTTGTTCCCTATAGGGAAGAATAGCTGTTCCCTGTAGGGAACAACAAAGAAAAACACACATGAAAAGTGTTGTTCCCTATAGGGAACAAAAAAGAAAGAAAATACACGCAAAAAGTGTTGTTCCCTATAGGGAACAACAACTGTTCCCTGTAGGGAACAAGAAAGAAAGAATACGCGCAAAAAATATTGTTCCCTGTAGGGAATAACAGCTGTTCCCTCTAGGGAACAACAAAGAAAAATACACGCAAAAAGTGCTATTCCCTATAGGGAACAACAGTTGTTCCCCGTAGGGAACAACAAAGAGAAAATACACGCAGAAAGTGTTGTTCCCTATAGGGAAAAACAACTGTTCCTTGTAGGGAACAACAAGGAAAATACACATGAAAACTATTGTTCCCTATAGGGAAGAGCAAGCAAAAATGTACACAAAAAGTGTTGTTCCCTATAGGAAACATCAACTATTCCCTGTGGGGAAAAACAAATAAAAATAGAAAAAAACTGTCAAACAATCATCTCTACTGTTCTAAGAAAATACAATGAAATAGAAAGAAAACAGAAAAGAAATTCTATGTACAAGTTTCAAAAATAAATTCTTCACTGGGCTGGTGTTGTTAGAGAGTTTCCCTCTTCAGTGAGAATTTGTATCATGGGATCTTCATGTATCTGCTGGCGAAAGGATTCCCTTGAAAGCGGTTTGTGGTAGAGGTGTACTCAATGTCCATTTGCTTTAAATGAGTAGCCAGACCCATTAATGGTGGCTAATGTAAGGATGCCATTATCGTGCACCTCCATAATCTCGTAAGGACCTAATCATCTGGTCTAGAGTTTTCCTGAGAAATCCTGGAACCTAGAATCATATAGAAGTGCCTAGTCACCTTCATGGAATATCTTTTTCTTGATGAGGGCATCATGCCATTTTTCTCTTTGTTGTTGAATCAGTGCAGTATGCTAAAGAGATGATAGCCGGATTTCATCCAATTCATTGATTTGATGTAGTCTGTTAACCTATGCTTCATTCAAATCCAACCCTACTTCTTGGGCTATCCTCAATGTCTGAATTTCAAATTCTATGGGGAAGATAGGTTCTTTGCCAAGCACTAGCTGATATGGGGAGTATCCTGTGGTATTCCTCCAAGTCGTTTGATATGCCCACAGGGCTTCTGGCAATTAGGTAGCCCAGTCACATCTATGTGAGGCGACTATCTTTTTTACAATGGCCTCGATTACTTTGTTGGTACTTTCTACCTGGCCGTTTTCTTGTGGGTGGTATGGAGATGTAATTATGTGCAAAATGTGATGTTTTTTTAGTGTAGCAACAATCTTATGGCCTACAAATTGTGGCCCTCCATTTTTAATTATTTCTTTGGGCAAGCCATACCGCACGAAAATTTGGAAAAGAAAGTGGATTACTGTGTCCTCTGTTGCCCTTGGTAATGCTTCTGCCTCCACCCATTTAGTCACATATTCCGTTGCAGCCAGTATATATGAATTTTGATTAGATGATGGATTTATTGGGCCTATGAAATCTAACGCCTAACATTCAAAAGGTTCGATGACTAGTTGTGGATGTAGGGGCATCTCATCAGACTGGCTAGGGCGGCCCATTCTTTGGCAGTTGTCACATGTCTGGACAAATTTCTTGGCATCCTTAAAAATGGTGGGTCAATAATAGCCCATCTGTAAGACTTTATGCCCAGTCCTGCGGTCTGCAAAGTGTCCACTGTAAGGTCCATCATGGTAGTCTTTTAGGATATCATAGATTTCGTCTTCCTTGACACATCTACGGATATGCATATCAGCTCCTATGTGAAAGAGGTATCCTCTGATTCAGAAGAGCCAAGTGCTGTGTTCCATTATTAATTTTCTCTTTGGGCGTCAAGTGTTCGGGTAGTTTTCCCACTGCTAGGTAATTCGCGACATCTGCATACCATGATGTTTTCATGGTCACAACAAATAGGTGCTCATCGGGGAACTGGTCTTCTACCACCACTGCGTCGTCTGTTCTTGGCACACGCAAGAGAAAGTCTGCCACCAAATTTTCCTTTCTTGGTCAATCCTTGATCGTTATGTCAAATTCCTACAAAAGGATTAACCAGCGTGTCACTCTTCCATTTGTAATATGTTTATTAGCTAAATATTTGATAGCAGAGTGATCAGTATACAAAACCACAAGGTATCCTATTATATAGTGTTTGAATTTGTTAATAGCATAGATTACAGCTAGAAACTCTTTCTCGGTCACTGTGTAATTCAACTCAACAGGAGTTAAATTTTTGCTGATGTAGTATATTGCATAGGGTTTCTTGTCTTCCTCTTGGATGAGAACTGCTCCAATGGCCGTTTTTGATGCATCAGATGAAATCTGGAATGGTAAATCCCAGTTCGGGCCCCGTAGTATTGGGGCTATTGATACTAGCCATTTTAATTCTACAAAGGCAATGTCACATTTGTCAGTCCATATAAAATCAATATTTACTGTCAAAGCATATAATGGTGCAGCAATTTGGGAGAAGTTTTTTTATAAATCTTCGATAATATCCAGAAAATCCCAAAAAACTCCATACACCAGTTTGAGTGGAGGCGGTAGGTAGTAAGAGATTTACCTGAATTTTTGCTGGATCTACTTAAATACCAACTGCTGAGATGTAATGACCCAGGATCAGGCCTTTGGTCATCATCATGTGGCATTTCTTGTGGCTTAAGAAGAACCTAGTAGCAATGCATCTTTCCAAGACTTTCTCCAGTGTCTGTAATGCTGGCTCGAAGTCATTTCCATAGGGTGTAAAATCGTCCATGTACACCTCTAATCCCTCATTTATCAAGTCTGAAAAAATGCTGAGTATGGCTCTCTCGAATGTGGCAGGTGCATTGCATAGTCCAAAATCTAATACCCTATAAGCAAACGTCCCCCAGGGGCACGTGAAGGTAGTCTTATCTTGGTCTTCAGGGGAAATTTGGATTTGGTTGTAGCCACTAAAGCTGTCCAGGAAAGAGAATAATTTTGTACCTACCAATGGGTCTAGTACCTGGTCAATAAACAGAAGGTGAAAATTATCTTTTTGTGTTGCTTTTTTAAGCTCTCTGTAATCAACACATATACACAATTTCCGATTCTTTTTAGGAACCACAACTAATGGAGAAACCCATTTGCTATTAGATATAGGATAGATGAAATTTACATCTAACAGTTTTTGTAGCTTATCTTTAACAACATCCTTTAGGTGAGGGTTTAATCTTCGTTGAGGTTGTCGAATGGGTCTCGCATATTTTTCAGTGTATATGTGGTGCATACATAATTGGGGGTCAATCCCTTTCATATCTAGGTAATCCCAAGAGAAAGCCCTTTTATATTTCCTAAGGATTTGGATAAGCCTCTGTTGCTGGTCATCAGAATGTTTAGGACTTTCCCTAGCTCGATTCAATGGGTTTGCTGTTATAAACAGTTGTTGTTGGTATTGTTTGTTCATTGATATCTTTTAAAGGATCTTCTTCAATTTAATTATCTAGGGCTTCTTCAATCTTGTGACATTTTATATTATATATGGCAGCTGGGTGGTTAATGTAAATGTTAATAATATCATCTTCTATTTGATTCTTAAATTCAAGAGCATCTTTTGCAGTTAGTGGTGATAGAATATTTTCAGTTAAATATGTTACAGGTTGCTTCCTAGCTTTTATTATAGTTAGGCTTGGTTGGGCTGGAGGATATAAAGCTAGGTTCTTCACATTATTTCCTCTGGCTATAGTCATATTGCCTTTTCAACAGCTTATATAAGCATCTGCAGTCACTAACAAAGGTATTCCTAATATTAGAGGATGTCCATCTAGCCAGTTTCTAGGATTAATAATCAAGAAATATGCTGGGTATTCTCAAGAATCTACGTACACCATTACATCCTGTAATGTCCCTTCTGGTTTGATAACTGATTGGTCAGTAAGTTCTAGCAAGGTCGTAGTTGGGTCTAAGGTTGTGATGCCAAGTCTTTGACAGGTTGTTGTTGTGAGAATATTAATGGCTGCCCCTAGATCGGCTAACGCATTGGGGAAGGAACATCCATTTATTTGTACTGTGACAATAGGGTTTCCTGGGTCCTCATATTTCACTGGTATCTCCCTGCCTAATAATAAATCAGACAAAGTTCCGACTATGTGGACAGTTGGTGTTACTTTTATTTTCCTCGTAGGCTTTTTGGTACACAATTCCTTAATGGTTTTTGCATAGATTGGAATGTCTTGAATATTTTGGAGAAGGGGTATATTTACACAAAGATTTTTTAATTCTCTCAGGAGATTGAAATCAAGATATTCAATTGGGCAAGGTATAATCAATATTTCTGGGAATGGTGGAGAAGCGGTAATAGTTTGTTTGTGTCTTTTCTATTTGACTGTATTCTCCCTTTGAGGTGTTTGTTCTACACGTAGTGGTTCTTCCAATTGTATATTTTTATCACCCTTTGACTCAATTATTCGTCTAGACCTCAATTTGAGTTCATAACATTCTCTCAACTTAGTTTTCGGATCCAGACCTTCTATAATTTGTACTGACTGGACTGGTATGTTATTGGGATTTGGGTTGGGCTGGGTTGGGATCTAAGGTCATAGATTGGGTCGAGGATTCTGCTGCAACATGTAAGGTGTTGGTAGCGTAGGTTGAGGTAGGGGGATTGTTCCTGCTAGCTGGTTTGTAGGTCTTTGCCAGCTTGATTGCAAGTTTTGGTTTTGTGAAGTGGAGGGGGACCATTGATATGGATATGGATTGTTCTACCAGAATGGTGGAAAGTAAGAGGAATTTGGCCAACTATTGTTTAGATTTGATTGATTGGACCAAGGTGGCATATAAAATTCTTGTGGTGACCAATTAGGAAAAGGTGGTTGGTTCTGCCATGTAGCTCTTGTGTATTGTTGAGAATTATATTGTGAAGGCTGAAAGAATGAAGATGGGTCGGTAGGCATACCTATTTGTCATGCTTGCCATTGGTGATGTTGATTTAACAGCTAGACTAGTTGCACTTCTTCCTTTGCCTCTTTGAAGACTGCTTTTAATCCTAGGAGCGATGGGCAATTTTCTGTGGCATGTTATTTAGTGCATATGGCATAGGTCTGTACCATATCCAACAGACATTCTTTATGACTATGTTTCTTCCCGCATCAAGGGAAAAAAATTACCAGGTTCTGTTCCACTTTGACTTGCTTCTGCTTGGCTTGCATGATGTCTAATTGTGTTGTCAAGGTTCCCAGGATATCCATTTTGAAATCTTCCAGCAGGTTGTCGATTTCAGTACAAGTAATGCTTATGTCATAGATTTTGCTGTCCCTAGTGATCATATCATGTTCAGCTGGTTTCATTCTTATACTGCCCCTCGAGTACCTGATACATAAATCAATAATGTTAGCATAGTCTTCTTAATAGATATCACCTTTACCCATGATATTTAATGTCTCTATCCACTGGTCTTTCATCCCCTTAATCAGCATAGTTTTTAGCACATTATCAGGCAGAGGCAGATTTGCATAGGGAGACATTTGGAGGTTATATTGGAAATGCTTCACATACTCTTCCAAAGTTTCACTAGGCGTTGCTACCATTTGGGATGTCTCATCTTTTAGTTCTCTAGATCAGCAATAATATTGATATTTTTTATGGAAAGCAGTTTTCATTTGGTCCTAATCATTTATGGTGCCCCCACCCAGTCCCATAAACCAACGCAGGGCTGCTCCCTTTAAAGTGGAGGGAAACAACTTCAATTTCTAGGGGTCGGTGGTGTAATCATAACCGCGACATAGGACGTCGAATTCAAACAGGAGCACATCCAGATCTTTTGAAGTGAGTCCATGAAAGGTGGGAATATTTTGTAGAGGGATAGCTTTCATGGGGGTGTTGAAAACTGTGTCAAAAATAGGATACTGTAATGTAGAGGTTTGGGGTGTTTGTGGATTATTGACCATTTGATCAAAGATATGCTAGTACCCTTCTGGGATCTCTGGAGTTAGAGAGTTATCACTAGGATGTCTAGAAGAGGTAGGAATGATCCTAATAGCACTCCCTTGATTTGGGACATTGAGTGTCCTCTGCTCAATTATTACCTCAGGGGATCTTGGTTCCTCAAATTCTCCTGTTTCTCTTTCTCCTTCACGGATGTTGCAAGAATTCCCTTCTTGTGAGGGAATTGGTCGCGAATTTTCAATATCTTGAAAACTCTGCTTAGTCCCTTCAGTTTTACTATGGACCTCAATGTAGGCTGTGTTGGGCCATTAATATGCCATTATTATTATCACTTTTGAACACTTATCCCACCCATTTCCACTATTCTTCATTATATCATTTGTTATAATTTATTATATAAATCCATTTTATGATGATTTATGCTCTTATATTATTTATTCTCCTTTATTTCTAATAAATTGATGATTATGCATGATTTTATCAATGATAGTTCTCATAAATCAGTTGTAACATTATTCACCATTTGTAGCCTCCAAGATAATTTCCAGATTGAAGATTTGACCATTAAATCTGCCAACTCAGAAATTCGCTGGATTAAGGAGTGACAGTTTTGCAATTGAGATTCTGAGCAAATGGAGAAGAATCTGGAAAATCTGGAACATGGGTTTTGTCCAAAACGGGCCCAGTTAACTTTAGCAAAGAATGGTTTGCCCAAATTCGGCTTGTACAGAGAGAAACGCAGGGTTCTTTGAGCACAATTTTCTTAGATTTTCTATTGCGGCCATCCTCCAAATCTCAGCTGCAAAGCCAAATTCGTCTTGCTCTTGTTGAGAGATGAAAGGAAATATATTTTCTTGTTGATCAACTGGTTAGAATCAATCCAATTTTGTAAAAGAAATCATGTTGTACTTATCTTTATTGTAACTTCTCTCTGATCTCTCTATTTAAATGAAAACAGAGATCAGAGAGGGGGATGACTTCAGGATGATTTTTGGGGATGAAAAATGATGAAGAATGATGGTGGATTATTCATGATAGGATAGGGATTGTTGCATGCTGTAATTCTCAAGCATTTGCTGTTGTAATGATTCCACAATTTGCTGATTAATACATGACTTGGGAGTTGCTGTTCACTCTTTTCCTTCTGAAGTAACCCAGCAACGTCCACTGGTGGCTAAGGGCCCATCCTCTGGTGGAGTACGCTGCTGCTGCTACTGTATATTATATTCTTTCGTTTTATGCATGGTTTGCTTATCCATTTTATTTGGTAATCTGGTATGTTATATTATTTTACATCACAGCTCTGTCACGTAATCTCATTTTCTGAGACAGAAATATCATATCGATTTTGCAATGCATTGCTGTTTCTTTAAGTGCTGATATAAATGGTTTTTACAGGATACCGTTGCTATTCAATTATGGAGTGCCTGTGTTGTAACAGTTGACCATTGGTATTATTTTCATCTTAGAAATTATATTTCCTTGCGATTGTTGAATCTATGAACGTTGCTGTTCCATTACAAAATACAGTCGTATTCTTTATAACTAAGACTGATAATTGGGTTACCATATCAGATTACTATTAAGGTGTGCCGTGTGTATTTATATTTGACTTTCCAGCATTGTTTCATATTCCATCATTAATCAATGCTGTTCTATTTCCTTGTGCTGTTCGATTTATTC